>CP092870.1:43530629-43641200 GCA_030710605.1 Cordylochernes scorpioides | reverse complement strand
AATGCATTTTACTTTATATAATATATATATTTATGTTATTATATATTTACTAGACGAATGGCCCGGGCAACGTCCGGGTTTTACCCGAGTGCGAATATATTTTAAAAACGTTTTATTCTTCATCTAGATCTTCATTTTGTCTACACCTTGTATACATCTTGCTTCCTAGGGTTGCCTAGGGTGGCCGCTATAGACAGGGTGGTCTGTATAGACAGGTGGATGTTACACACAGCTGATAACAGGGTTGCCTAGAGTGGCCGCTATAGACAGGGTGGTCTGTATAGACAGGTGGATGTATCACACAGCTGATAACAGGGTTGTCTAGAGTGGCCGCTATAGACAGGTGTATGTATCACACACCTGATAACAGGGTTATCTAGAATGGCCGCTATAAACAGGGTGGTCTGTATAGACAGGTGGATGTATCACACAGCTGATAACAGGGTTGTCTAGAGTGGTCGCTATAGACAGGGTGGTCTGTATAGACAGGTGTATGTATCACACAGCTGATAACAGGGTTGTCTAGAGTGGCCGCTGTAGACAGGGTGGTCTGTATAGACAGGTGTATGTATCACACTGCTGGTAACAGGGTTGCCTAAAGTGACCGCTATAGACAGGGTGGTCTGTATAGACAGGTGGATGTAACACACTGCTGATTACAGGGTTGCATAAGGTGACCGCTATGGACAGGGTGGTTTGTATAGACAGGTGGATGTAACACACTGCTGATAACAGGGTTGTCTAGAATGGCCGCTATAGACAGGTGTATGTAAGGATAACAGGGTTGTCTAGAGGGGGGCAGGGAGGACACGTGTTCGCCGGCAGCCAATGGGCGCGCATTCTATCCGTGAGCTTCAGACAGAATAAGGCAATTATATATATAGATAATTGTATGTAATTCTACTGTCCTCAAAACTTATGTCCATAGTTCATCTAAAATACCCATTCCAAGAGTCTAGCATCAGTATCACTATAAAAGGAAGTTCCAAAAAAAAATGCAATATAACAGCGGTATGGTAGATTAAACTGGCGAAACCGCTGGGAGGGTTCACCACTGATGAGTCAGGCCCTCCCATTAATTTTTCCATTGCAGTAAGGACAGTAGAAATTGTTTAATTTCAAAAAGAATCTTACGCCTTTAAAATAGTTTCGAATTTTGATAACAGATGGTGAGCTAGTGCATCATATATTTATATCTATATTAATAAAATGGAAATTTCATAAGTGGCCATCACTAAAAACTTTCGTTACAATGCATCAATTTCAACCAAATTTTCAACATTTATGTAAAACGAGATGGAGCAGGTTTTGCTTAACATCAAAATATATTTCCTAACATTAACATGCGTAACTTCGCTGTTATCGATTAAATACAAAAAAAAAAAATAAACAGAGTTAATTTTATTTATATATAAATACAAAATTAAATTTCAACAGAGTTAATATTTTTACATACTAGCTAATAATCTCAATCTAAAAAATATTCAAAACAAGCAATTTTAAGATAACATCATATGTAAAATAGTCGGTCAAGAAAACAACAACGATATTATATCTTTCTCACATATTCACACACAATCTTGATTAATAATTAAAACTAATCTTTAACATTGTTTATTATACTTCAACTTTTATTTCTACATTTGTTTTTAAATACCCAATTGTTTTATCATGTTTCAAATTTCGCCTAACAAATATACAAATTTATAGTGACCAACATATGCAAATTTTATCTTTGTTTTTATTTAACTTGATATCGTAAACATAACATCCATTGTAAGCATTTTTCTGTTCACCTTCCGTGGTTTCTCTTTTCTCTGATAGTTTTTAGGTGTAGTATATTTTCTTATTACTAGACTACAAACATTCCCTCGAGAAAAACCTGGGCGAAGCCGGGTACATCCGCTAGTAAATAAATATAATATAGCACAATAGTCTGATAGACTTCGTGCTTCTGTAATAATAAAATAACAAAAAAAATGTGGAAAAACTACAATATAGAAGAATGGTTACAAAAATGTCTAATAGATGGCACCACCAGCTCCACAAATTAAAATAGAGTCGATGGACGAGTAGGTAACACCCTCGATTCCCGACAGCCATGAACCGGTATCGAATCCCATGTTAACATTTTGTTTTAATATGTGAATAACCTTCACATTCATTGTTGTAAATATCATAAACTAGGTTGTTGAGTGGTACCTAATATAGTGGTTTTGGAACAGGGAATAAGCTCCGTTAAATTAAAATGATAGTCATAAAAATCTTCCAATTTGCATATTGTAAAATATTTTGATAACAAAAAGACATATATTTTATTGAATATAATATTTATTTTGCCTATATTTTGGTTAGCTGAACGCCAACCTTTATCAAGGCATTACAATTCTGTATAAACAAACTCCGTATATTGGCAAATACATCTTTTATTCAATCCAATATATGTATTTTTATTATCTTAAATATTTAAATATGGATTTCTCTATTTTAAGAAATATTTTTGTAACATGCTTTTTATTTGTTTATGTAAAATATTTAATTATTCATTGATTTTTCTTTATAGTTAGGCAATCGGCAGAACTGTACTATTTCTTTTGGTAATTTTGCATAAGTTTGTTTATATATTTTGGTTAACCTTGTTGTAATTAAATTAAATATTAAAACACAAAGTATTGTGACTATCCCTTATTTCTAAATAGGAAACGTTGCAATTGTGAAATAAAAGGTGTGTCCAATAAATAATGAGACCGGTCAAAAACAAAGAAAAAATGAAATGATAATTTTTTTAAAAAGTCTATTAAAAAAATAGGAAGCTTCAGCTACACTGCGGTATATCACATCACGTGATTGCGCGCGCAGTCGATAAATTGTAAGCTTGTAAAAAGAACGCCTGGCATAACAACTTCTATTTTGTAATGGTAGAAAATTCGAACAACGAATTTGTTTTAAATTTTGCTACAAAATTGGGAAATCGGCTTCAGAAACTTTAGATTTGTTGAAATTGGCATTTGGAAATGAAAATGTAAATAAGCCCACCACATTTAGATTCAACTTTATTCAACTGTAAATACAAAGCGCGATGTCCCGCCAAGGACACTGGCGCCCAAAGGAAAGCAATACAAGAGAGAGAGAGAGGGAGAATCTATTTACATATCAAAAAACATATGCTCAAGGCATTTACATATTTTTGAAATTGATTTCAAACAAGCATACTATATACATAGGTAATTTAATTTAAACACACCTCAAAATAAAGGAAAAAGGAAAAAAAAAGAATCATATATACAGCACATAGTTAATTATACCTAACACTTGAGATTAATTAAAAACTTTGATATAAATTTACAAAATCTATTGAATACAATGTATGAATCCCTGCTGGATATCAGTTCTCTTGGATCGGTACAGAGGATACAGTTATTGAGTCTGTAGTCTTGAAATGCTGGGCACTTAAGTAAAAGGTGAGTGGAATCTTGAATGCGGCATCCACAAAAACAGCCCGGATCCTCCGATGCGCGGATTCTTTCCAGAAAACTTCCGAAATTACGATGGTTGGTTACAAATTGTGTGTTGTGGAAATTAGGGCGAAAATAATTAGGAATATCCCGGTTGAAAAAACTTGTAAATGTCTCGTTTGTATTATTCAGTAAGAGCAACATTCTTTCGTCTATATAGGATTTAATTATAAAGGGAATATCGATGTTGTATTTTTGCTTGTCCTCGAACGATAAGTTATTTAAGTCATATTTCATATTTTTTGCTTCAATGTAATCTGCAATCAATGGAGTTTTAGCCAAACTGTGAACACAGTTGTACGAAGTTGTCTTGTAAGCTTGAATGCTCCATAATAATATCTGATATTGCATTGAGTTTAATTTTTGTATCGATTTTTTATTTAAAAATTTGAACCATATTTCTGATCCATATGTTAAAGTTGATCTGAATAAAGATTTGTACAATGTAATTATTTTATGGGAGCTCAAACCCCATGATTTGCTGCACAGAGAGAATAGAATTTTTTTTATTCTTAGAGTTCTGCTCACTATTTCCTCTATATGAAAAGCATAATTTAATTTGTTTTTTATTCTATTATTTGCAATTGGTATTCCTAAAATTTTTATTTTTTGTACTGGTGAAATTAATCCACTCTTAAATTTAACTGGGATCTTCTCTTTATTATGCAAATATAAAATGTTTGTTTTTTCGGAACTGATTTCTAACTTGTTCTTAATACACCACAATTCGATAGTATTTAATGCTTCCTCTATAACTATTTTTAGTGATGCTAGATCTTTATTCCAGCATATGATCGAAATATCATCCGCATAACAAATCAACTCACAATTGGGCACCTGCAAATTCCTCAGCAAATCATTCAACAAAATTGTCCATAGAAGTGGAGAAAGCGGACCGCCCCGAGGACACCCCTTGGTAATTGGCTTTGAAGTTGTTAGATTGTCGTAACTGAAATAAATGAGCCTGGAATTTAAATATGATTGTAGAATTTTGATCAGTTTTTCCGGTAAATTATCTGAGTCTATTCTTTTGATGATCGCTGGCCACCAGGCATTATCAAAAGCCCCCGAGATATCTATTGTAACTAGTGCAGACAGTTCTTTTTGCTTATGCTCCATTAATACATCGATTACAGTATTCAAAGCAGTGATGGTTGACTTAGACTTGATAAATCCGTGCTGCCTCGAGCTTAACAGATTGTTTTGAATATAAAATTAATAGATTTTATTTTTGAGAATTTTTTCTAGAATCTTTGAAAAATTTGATAATAAAGATATCGGACGGTAGCTTTTAGCTGATTCATAATTGGTTTTGCCGGGTTTGGCTATTATTTTGAGTGCTGCTGTTTTCCATTTTTTAGGGAAGTATCCTATTTGAATACATTTATTAAATATTGAGTGTAAAATCGGAAGTATTAGTTGAAAAGCATTCTTTATCATATTATTACTAATATTGTCTGGACCAGGAGCTTTATTTACATTAATTTTGTCGATTAGCTCTTCTATTTCTTTCTTATGAATTTTGCATGAGTTGGAGTTTGTAAAATTCGGTGTATAGTTCCTTATTGATGTATGGTGAGCAGTATCCGATATAGTTGTATCATCAGGAATTAGTTCATTAATCAGATATTTTATTAGAGTTTCTTTAGAATCTACTGGTGCCTGTTCAATTATTGGTAATCCCTTTTGTTGATTAGAGGAACACAGTTTTTTTTAAGGTTCTATAGGCGTTTCCAAAAGGATTATTAGATCCATTTTCTTCTATAAAAACTCGCCAACTATTCCTCTTAGCTTTTCTAATACTATTTTTATATTCATTTCTGACAGATTTATATTCATTAACACTAATTGCTTTATGATGAAAGTATCGATTTCTCACATAATGAAAATACTTTTTCTTTTGTTCTAATTCTTTGTTCCACCACTTGATCCCGGTATCGAAAGTGAAGTTGGAAGATTTCACCTCCAGTGATTGATATGCAGCTTCCAGAATTATATCCGATAGCCTGTCAACTACCATGTGAATATCAGTTTCTTTTTCGACCTTTTTTACATCGTTTTCCAATCTTCTTACTTCCTGTTTAGAAATTGTATTTGAAAACAGTGACCAATCTGCTTTCTTTTCGCTAAATTTCCATGTAGATTTTTGTTGATTGTTTGTATATCTAAGTTAACATTGATATCAGATGAAACTGTCACATGGTCGGAAATCTTGGTCAATTCAAAAGTTTGCCAATTGTTTACCAGTTTCAATGAATGTCTATTTGAAATAGTGAGATCTATTATGCTTTTATTACGACAGGTAGGAGTTTTGTTATTGTGAATAAAAAGATTATATTCATTAATAATAGGTTGCATTTTATATCCGTTAGAGTTTGTAATTCTATCGAACCAAACCGGGTGACGGGAATTAAAATCTCCACAGAGGATTAGGGGAGTACTCTCGAAGGTAGCGATCAAATTCTTTAAAAAGTTCAAATGTTCGTCATCGCATTTGTTTGGAGGAATATAAAAGTTTGCTATTATCGTCGTAGATTTAGGTGTATTTATAGAGATTGATGTACAAAACTGATTTGTGAAACCCTCCAACTTCCTATATTTTATATTTTTATTAAATATAACCGTTGCAGTATAGGTGTTTTCTGTTGAGGAACAATGTACTATGTGCGAGTCCATATCGAACACGACCTTTCTATTTGAAACATAAGGCTCTTGAAAAAGGAGAATATCTGGAGGATTGTCTCTAATTGAGCTTCTGAGTTCGGTAGTTGCAATTATACTTTTCCTAATGTTCTATTGTATACATTTAATTTTTCCTCTGGTTAAAATTTTTGCTTCTTTCATAATGGACATTTATGCGAAGCGCTTATGAGCCTGTTGTGTAATCTGTTCGCTGAATCATCAGGCTGATTTGTTTATTGTAAATTGGACAATCCTTAGAATTTGGTTTGTGATCAAGATTGTTATTTTTAAAATATGGGTGTTTGACGCAGTTGCAACGCTTTATTATATTAGAACATTGATGTTGACCCTCTGTACCGCAGTTCACGCATTTTTTCAAGTTTGGGCAGTCGTTTTTCTTGTGGTTAGGGTTGAATAAAAAACAGTTCTGACATTGGTTAACCAGGACTTTGTCTCGAACTTCACATCTTTGTACATCAGTATAAATTTTGTTGGCTTTCATTATAGCTTGGTAGGCCCGAGGCGAAACCCTCAGCATCACATCATGATCAGGTTTATTGGACTTAATTGGGAAAAGTACCTTTAGTTCGTTTTTAAAGTTGTTAAGTTCTGGGTTCATCTCACAAATTGTGTTTGTTAGATCAGATATGTCTGTTGATTTATTTACATTTTTTATAACAATAGTTGGATCTCTTTGATTAGGCTTATAGATTTTACATGTTTGGTTCAATTCATCGATTTTCCTGAAACTCTCAATCAGTTGATCTATGTCTTGTTCGTTGGGTGATTTTAATATTGTACCCCTTCGTGTATTTATCAATTTTGAGATTTTGGCAGTATTTCCTTTTTGGCGAAATTGCTTTATTGTTTCATTCACCTTTTGGTGTACATGAGCTGTATTTTGATCATCATTAGCAAATATAATCAGTGTTTTCTCATCATTAGTGTATCTATTTTTTTGTAATATTTTATCATTTCTATTTTTGACTATTTCTGCGTATGAGTGCGATTCCTTGATTTTATTTTGTTTAACTAATTGTGCTATATCATTTTTAATATCTGTGAAATTACCTTGCAATTGTTCCTCAAATCTATTTATATTTTCGTCTAACTTTATAAGCTCAGTTACGCTATCTTTGACCTGTTTTATTGTACTTTTGAGAAAGCCAAGATCTTGTTTACTTATTATTTTTTGGTTATTATCAAATTTATCGGAGAAATATTTCCATATTTCATCCAATCGAGCAATTACCAGTGTATTCATTCTTAGAAAATTTGCATGTTAATTAACTTTACTCAATCTTTAAACAAATTAGCGCAGAACTTTAAAAATTTAAATCTATCTTTATAAATGTCAATATTAAGTTTCACCTATCAATTTCAAATTATTAACCACGAAGAAGTTATAATATAGTTATAAAAGAATACAATAAGTAAAATGAATATTTAAAACAATATTTACCGGAACTAGCGGAGCCTAGCGACACACGTCCGGTCAGTTTCGCCTCCTGGCGGCAAAATGGTTTTCACGATTTAAAAATGGAATGGAATCGGTGAAGCGTGTTGGACGTCCAATTCTGCACAGGAACCCTGAAAAGGTGAGCCAAATTTCAAATTTGAAAAAAGAAAATCCACGAATAGGGTTACGGGACATTGAGGAAGAAACAGGGATATCAAAATCATTAGTTGGATCGATAATTAAAGAAGACTTGCAGTTAAAGAAGACACCTTCAAAATTTGTCCCTAAAATGCTCACAATCCAACAATAAGAGATTCGCGTTGAAGTTGCCAAAAAAATGCTTGAAATGGCGGAAGAAAACCCTAATTGGAAGGAAAAAGTAATAAATGGAGACGAGACATGGGCTTACGGGTATGACCCGGAAACAAAACGCCAATCCGTGGAGTGGAAAGGAAAAGATGAACCAAGAACGAAGAAATCCCGACTTTGCAAGTCAGTAAACAAAGTCTTATTGGTCACGTTCTCTGACATAAAGGGAATTGTGCATTTTGAATATCAAGTGGAAGGTCTAACAATCAATAAGGAGTCTTATTTAAACATTATGAGACGTGTACGTGAATCAATTCGTCTGAAAAGAAGTGAAATGTGGAGTTCCAAAAATTGGATTATCCATCATGATAATGCACCACCACACACCGCTACATCTGTACTGACCTTTTTGGCTAAACACGGCATCCAAATACTTCCCAAAAGCTCCCTATTCCCCAGACCTAGCTCCAAATGATTTTTTCTCTTTTCAAAACTCAAAATGGCTCTAGAAGGAAGGATATTAGACACTAGAGAGTCCATCATAGCGGATTCGAAAAAGGTCTTGAAGAACATCCAGAAAGATGCCTTTTCTAAATAATTTAAATCATGGGAGAAGGGATGAAAATTATGTATAGATGCGGGAAGGGACTATTTTGAAAAATACTAATACATTTTTAAAAAATTATTCTATTTTTTCTTTATTTTTGACCAGTCTCATTATTTATTTGACACACCTTGTATTATATTTTACAGTTTATATAAAAGGAGAGGATAAAAACTTACCTATTTACACCTAATTATTTCAACAAATGTTTGTAAAAATCAAACTTTACTATACACTCGTACAGTTAAACCTGTCTATAGAGCCCCCTCTTGGTACTCACCAAAATAGGGTGCTATAGAGAGAAGGTGCTATAGACAGGTCACTTTTAATGTACAGTTAAACCTGTCTATGGAGCCCTCTCTTGGGACTCACCAAAATAGGTTGCTATAGAGAGGGGGTGCTATAGACAGGTCACCTTTAATGTACAGTTAAACCTGTCTATAGCGCCCCCTCTTGGTACTCACCAAAATAGGGTGCTATAGAGAGGGGGTCCTATAGACAGTTCACTTTTAATGTACAGTTAAACCTGTCTATAGCGCCCCCTCTTGGTACTCACAAAAAAAAGGGTGCTATAGAGAGGGGGTGTTATAGACAGGTCACTTTTAATGTACAGTTAAACCTGTCTATAGCGCCCCCTCTTGGTACTCACCAAAATAGGGTGCTATAGAGAGGGGGTGCTATAGACAGGGCACTTTTAATGTACAGTTAAACCTGTCTATAGCGCTCCCTCTTGGAATTCACCAAAATAGGGTGCTATAGAGAGGGGGTGCTATAGACAGGTCACTTTTATGGAACAGTAAACCTTTCTATAGGGCTCCCTCTTGGGACTCACCAAAATAGGTTGCTATAGAGAGGGGGTGCTATAGACAGGTCACTTTTAATGTAAATCGTACGTACTACGTATTTAAAATCGGGCGCTATTTAGAGGGGGCGCATTAGACAGGTTTAGTGTAGGTTTTGTCCATGAGTGTATATTGGTTATCTCATGTGTCTTCGATAAAGGTCACTGTAATATCGTTCAGAGTTATTGTCTCAATCCCGATATACATGCTAAAAGGTACAACTTCTTTAAGTTTTGTCCATTAGTGTATATTGGTTATCTCGTGTGTCTTCAATAAAGGTCACTGTAATATCTTTCAGAGTTATTGTCTCAATCCCGATATACATTCTAAAAGGTACAACTTCCTTAAGTTTTGTCCATGAGTGTATATTGGTTATCTCGTGTGTCTTCAATAAAGGTCACTGTAATATCTTTCAGAGTTATTGTCTCAATCCCGATATACATGCTAAAAGGTACAACTTCCTTAAGTGTTGTCCATGAGTGTATATTGGTTATCTCGTGTGTCTTCAATAAAGGTCACTGTAATATCTTTCAGAGTTATTGTCTCAATCCCGATATACATGCTAAAAGGTACAACTTCCTTAAGTGTTGTCCATGAGTGTATTCCTTGAAATTATATGTATGTACCTCTACAGACCTATCAGCGTATGTCCATAGGTTCCCCAAACACCCCTAAGCTACATTCCATAGTAAAAAAAGGGTATATACCAAAACCAGTCCAATACAATAGTAGAGCGGTCTAAAGATTAATTTGGCGAAACCGCTGAGAGGGTTCACTACTGATGAACCAAGCCCTCTCATTCAATAACTCTTATCACTGCAGTAAGTTCTGTAGAGATATTATTGAAAAGAAACGCATTGCCAGTAAATTTATTTGTTACAGTAAGGTCTGTAGAGATAATATTTGATGATATAATTGAAAAGAAACACATTGCCAGTAAAATTATCTTTTACAAATTTTAAGAATGTAATTACAATAAATATAAATAAAAAAATTATTTTTTCACCAAAAGATTAATTACTATATCAATAAATATCATTTAAACCAACAATTAAATCAGTAATTTTAGAATTGATTGACAAAAACATGTGATAAAAATGGTTCAAAATAACTTAATCTATATTGTGGTATAATATACATGTTTTGACAAGTCTTATCACATCCTAATATGGCCATAATGATAAAAAAAATGGAAGGATCGGGGCTCGAACCAATGACGTCTTGGGGGAATCCCCGAGTCAGGCCATTTATGGTCATGAAAGGCATTTTAACCCCTCGCTCACCCCTCGAACTGCCCCCCTCTCTCTATTAAAAAATTGTTGTTGAGTTTTTAAGACCTTCAGGCGTGGATGCATTCATCTATAAATTACTCTGGAGGGCGTGGTGTTGACATGACCATATATGGTCAAATTCTTTCCATTCTTCAAACTTGCGAAATTCCCCCAATACCTGCTCCATTTATTGGGTTACCAACATCCATCTTTGTTCTTTTTTAATACCAGCTGGTGTGAATCTGTAACACATAGGTTGTCGAAATTTAATTTGAAACGGAAATATTTTGTATAAATTAAAAAAAAATAAACTTTTTTTATTATTAAAATAGGAGCTCCATGAGAAGATACTTCCACTAGAGGACACCTCTCTACAAAGGACAGTTTCCATCACCAATACAGTAGAACTACCTCCATGAGAGGACACCTCTCTACAAAGGAAAGTTTCCATCACCAATACAGTAGAACAACCTCCATGAGAGGACACCTATCTACAAAGGACAGTTTCCATCATCAATACAGTAGAACTACCTCCATGAGAGGACACCTCTCTACAAAGGACAGTTTCCATCACCAATACAGTAGAACAACCTCCATGAGAGGACACCTTTCTACATAGCAACCACACTAAATTCAGAGAACTATATTACATAAACAATTTAATAATTACAAGGTTTGAGTAGAAGTTTAAAGAAGAAAAGGACATTAAAATCATGTTAGATTCCATATCCTACCTAGGAACAACCAATGAAATAAATACAAATACATAGTTTAGCAATTACAGTTTTTTAATCAAGAGAGAAAATCAAAGATATATTCACAAAATATTCTAAGTATCAAATAAAAGTTTTTACAAGATGTCTATCAGAAACACCAAATTGTTCCTGCGGAGAAATTGAACAAACTTCTCCTTATCTGTGACTGTCCAAACTTTACAGAAGTGAGATTGTTTCCTGATCTAAATTAATTAACTCTTTTACATCATTTTCTATGAAAAAACAATAGAAAAAATAAAAGATAAGTTGGTCAGGTGTTGATATTAAAAATAAAGAAGGCATCTCCTGACCACGAACACATGTGCTTTTTTAGATGGCAGAGCGCCATCTAGTGGAGCAAAAATAACCTAAACGTTTATTTAACTTGCTCAGTTATATTTGGCCAACCCAATTTCTTGATAAATCAAGAAAAGCCATCCACGAACGCGTTTCGCGCTCGTCAGCGTGGAGTAGGCTGTAACCACTGCAGCTATATGCATTTTATGAACTCTGTCGATTAATACATGTAAATATGTAAATATTTAAATATAATTTGTTTGTTGTTTTGTTTATCTTCGAATTATTTAAGTTCGTCTGTATTTATTTACCCATTCACCAATAGCAACCTAGATCAAAGTGTTTCCTTTATTAGAACATTTATAATATGATGTACTAGCGCGCCATCTGTTATCAAAATTCGAAACTATTTTAAAGGCGTAAGATTATTTTTGATATTAAACAATTTCTACTGCCCTTACTGCAATGGAAAAATTAATGGGAGGGCCTGGCTCATCAGTGGTGAACCCTCTCAGAGGTTTTGCCAGTTTAAATTGTTTTATATCAAAAATAATCTTACGCCTTTAAAATAGTTTCGAATTTAGATCAAAGCATTTATTATAAGTAGAGATTTTTAATATTTCAAATATTTATATTATTTCAAATATTTATATTATTTATATTTTGTTGTTCTGGAAACTTCCCTCATTGCCTATCTTGTATCTTATAAACGATTTTTATTTTGCGTTAAATAAATTGCTGTGTCATCCTGAAGTTTGTCTTGCCTAATTTTCTATGTGACATTTGGTGGAGATACTGGGTAGATTAGGGAAGACAAACTGAAGATCGCCGAGAAGACCTTGAGGCCATGGGTGCTGTGATCTACATTTTACAAGACTGACTCCAGGATTCCACCGCCGTGTCAAAGCCAAGACTTCCCTCCAAGATGACGATGTCCCTATAGACGATACGACGACAAAGGCTCGTGGCTGCGAGGTTGCACGGGCGCGCGCTCCTGCCCCTAACTTTGCTTGCTTGAAATTTTAACCGCCTCCCAAAAGAAGAGAATTTTCACCTCTGGCGAGCGGAGGAATGTCGCTGGAAGCGACGAATTTGGTATGGGCTGGAAGCCCTCACCGAGCTGAACATGAGCCTGCAAGGCTCGGCTCCGAAAGTGAAGCCGTTGCGGATTTATCCGCGGAAAACCATTTTCAAGGTGAAGATTCGAGAATGGCTGACGCAAGCGCCAACTATGCAAATCTGTCAATCGACAGAAGCCATGCAAATTTTGCCGCGGCGTGTATCGCTGACGTCACGCCATCAACAAGCGGCGCCTTGGCCGCTGCGACGAACTGGGCCGAGCAAATGGAGGCTGCGGAATCAGGTGAAGATAGCTTCACCGTAGTTAAACACAAGCGAAGACGCAGGGAGTCGCCGAACCGCCCTGTCGAACAACGTTCCAGCGGTGTCGCGGCCTCCAGAAGGACCGGCGCAACCCCGCGAAGACAGCCAACTGCGGGAGGAGCTACGGTGGTCCAGGAAATCAGGGCTACCCGGGCCGACATCGCCGATGCCAGAGTACAACAGCGCTCTTCAACTGAGGATAACTGCGTCTTCGTGGAACACTGCCCAGACTTCGGATACACCCATTACCTACAGGCGGTAGAAGAGCTGGTCGGAGGAGCCGGGAATGTGCTCCAAGTGATGAAAATGGACGGCCACATGCTGGTGGGCCTGTCCACCAAGGCCCTGGCGGAGCGACTTCTAAGGGACGGCCTTGAAATCGGGCATACCCACCTCAGGGCCTTCCCCTTTAAGAAAAGGGCGGAGAGGATCACCGTCGCAAACCTGCCCTTTTTCGTAGACGACGCCGCCGTCATCGAGGCCCTCAAGCCCTTCGGTGACGTGTCTTCCATTGCCCCTATCCGGCTAAGAGCCGGAAGGTATACCTTCACGGATGGCCGACGCGAGGTATTCATCCTCCTAAAGGAGGGCTTTACCCTGGAAAAGATCCCGACCCGCGTCGTCATCAGAAACAAAGGAAACGTCCTCTCGGCCTTCATATCATATGGAGTCAAGTGCTCCAGATGCGGCCGGCAGGGTCACCGTAGGGCCAACTGCCCTATCAATCCTGGGAGAGCCTCCAACAACGGCCAGCCACAACCGGCACCCCTTCCACCTGGTGCTTCGTCCACCGTGTCCCGGCAGCAGAGCCGTCCAACACCAGCGGCCCCGGCCTTGCCTATGGAGGAGACGCCTTCTGCCCCTCCACCTGTGGCCCCTGCTCCGCCCCTGCAGGCGCCTGAGGGTCCCGTGGGCCCTCGCCCGGCCGGTTCACAACATCCTGAGCCGCCTCCCGCTCGGCCGGACCTCGTTGCCCCGCTTGGCCCTCTGCCCGCCCAGAAGACCCTCGGACCTGCGGCCCCAACACCGGACGTGGAGATGCCCATCGTGGAGGAGACCTTTGCGTCCTCCACGTCATCGGCAAAGAACGCAACGAGAGTCGACCTCGATGCGTTCATCGAGGGGCACCCCAGCGTGTCCTTCGCTGAGACGGACGCCCTTGGTCTTGGGCGGGAGGAGGTCCTGGACCTCCTCTCCTCGAGGACCAAGGCGCAGAGGAAAGGACCCCTCCTGTCGCCTCCGCAGTGCGACGCCCTCGTCGGCCTGATCGGGCAAATCTTGGATCTGAGGCCCGGAGCAGCCAGCAACCTTTACAAAGTCCTCGGACAAGTCAAGGCTGAGCTCAGGATAACACCAGCAGTGCCTCCAACACCCCCACTGCCTGCGCCTCGCCCTGCTGAGACGGCGCCGCCCGCTCCTCAAGGGAAGGAGTCAGCACCAGCTGAAGTGGCATATCCGCCTCCACTGCCAGTCAAGATGACAGATGAGGCCCGTAAGAAGTGGCTCCACGACCTGTTCAAGGAATTGAACTATAAGACCTTCCTGGTACCCCTACTTGGTTGGATCAGACCGGAACAAATCATTCATGCGGCTCTGCATTCCGGAGAGGAACGGAATGATATTCTCGGCGCACATCCAAACCAAAGGAGCATCCTTGCAAACTTCTTGGGCTCTATCATCGAGCGTGCCCGAGGCGGTGATCAATTTACTCTCGACCAATTTTCGGAATTTAGGTCGGTCTTGTGACGCTCATTGTAAATAATTGTTAATTTTTTTTCCCCCACTGACTTGGTTGTACCATTGACTGATTGGTCAATAAAGGCTGTTTCATTGTCTCATCCCTACACGTTGTACAGGCCATGATAATCATGGTGGATAGAAGTAGGCGACTGCTTTTACTGTAAGTTCAGTACATGTCTACACATGTGAAAGCAGTTCGACTTTGCACTTACAAATATGCCAAAGCCCCCGTTTGGTTACTTGCACTCGCTGGCCGGGTTGGACTTTTGCAAGAATCGGGGGGCCATTGAAGCATTTACAATTTTTTTTTTTTAACAGAAAAAAAGTGTTTAATGCGGGAATCGAACCCGGGTCGTAGTGGTCGAAAACCAAACGGTTTAACCAGCCTTCCACTGACACGTGATGTCGAGGAAGCAGTGATCATTGTTTTAATTTTGCTAAATAAAAATTCGATTGGATTTATCATATATGAATATGGTGATAAAATCTTCACGCTGCTTCTTAGCAGACTAACAGATGTTTCTGTGGATGTGTGCGCTCTTGTATTGTCCATATAGAAACATCACGTGGCCTCAATTTCATCAAACTCACGTTAAATCGTGCTATTGCAACCCCAACACGTGTTTGTTATATTACAACTAGACGGGTGACCCGGGCTTCGCCCCGGGATTGACCCGTGTGCATATCTACCCGAGTGATATATATTTAGATAAGATTTTTTTTAAATAATTGTTTTTTATTAGCATTATCTATTTGTTTGCATCAGCATAATTTAATCTAATCTTTGATAGAGGGCGCTGTTCGTGAGCTAAGTAGAATAATTTGAATATACAGTTTTAATAATTGATTTATATATTTTTTTAAAATAGCCTATCGTCTTCTTCGTATTTTTTTTACCTATGTATGGAAATTTTGGTTTGAATTAGTGAACTACTGCGAATATGTATACCGGACATACAAACAAACAAACATACAAACATTGATTTTTATATATATAGAAGATATAATACGGCTTATGATTGTAAAACGACATTTGAAAATTATCCCGCATGTGTTTCTTTTAAACGAACGGAAAAATATGTCCAGGGTAGCCAGTGGACATGGCATCTGCCCGGTAAGCGGAACAATGTGGGTTCGTTTCCCATCTCTGGACACTTTTATTTTTCCGTATATCATTACTCTTCATAATTCCTCCTTTCATACCTCATCCCTAAGGTTAGAAATAATCGTTATTTCTCCTTAAAAATAAAATTCGATTTTTTCGTTTAAAAGAAACATATACGGGATAATTTTCAAATGTCGTTTTACGTGTTTGTTATAATTATTGTTACGTAAAAAATTAGGAAAGACAAACTTCAAGTTGACACAGCAATTTATTTAACGCTAAAAAAATCATTTATAGGATACAAGATGAGCAATGAAGGAAGTTTACAATTTAATAATTAAGAAAAAGATATCTCCTTATCGTGCAACTGAAAGTTACTGATGGCTTGCGCCATCTATCGGAATAAATATCAACTATTCTCGTTGATTTCTAATTATTCCAGAATTGGCCAAATACCCATTCTTGATTAATCAAGAAAAGCTAACCACGGACGCGTTTCGGGCTGTTGGCCCTCATCAGCGTGGTGCAAGCTGTGCCTCAACGACCAAAAAAATTGGTCATTCAGGCATCCTGAAAAATCATGAAACGGATAGTTAAGGCTAGTCTATATATATATAAAATTGAATGTCTGTCTGTACTCTATAGATTCAAAAACCATACATCCAATCGCCGTGAAATTTTGGGATATTATTAGGTACTAGACGAATGGCCCGGGCAACGCCCGGGTTTTACCCGAGTGCGTATATATTTTAAAAACGTATTAATTCAAATACTATTCGTTACAATTATAAATTGGCGCCATGGATGTCACTCTTGTGAAACGTCCCGTTCCAAACTGTGTGTTTTTAAAATGTTTTAATTAAAATACTATTCGTTACAATTATAAATTGGCGCCGTGGATGTCTCTCTTGTGAAACGTCCCGCCCCAAACTGTGTGTGTCTTGAAAATATAAAAGTAAAAATGTGAATTTTCATAAAGATTTCATCATGTCGATTTTTTTTTTTTTGCAATTCACCTACTAAATCGATAGAGATAATTACATTTGCAACATGAACTTAGGTATATTGACTAAATAGAAAACTGCATAGTAATAAAGATCATTTTTTAAAGGCACCATATCGTTTTTTTTTTCAATAAAATCGAAACAAAAATTAACGATAAATAACGATAATTGCCTTAAAAAGAAATTGCCTTAAAAAAAAGAAACATTCGCGGTGATTTTGTCTTGCATTCGTTTATACAATTATTATATACGAATGACCCGGGCAACGCCCGGGTTTTACCCGATTAAATGCTTTTATTCAAATACTATTCGTTACAATTATAAATTGGCGCCGTGGATGTCATTCTTGTATAATATATAAATGAGTTTTAAAAATTGTAAAAAAAAAAATAATGCATCGGCCGGGAATCGAACCCGGGCCGCCCGCGTGGCAGGCGAGCATTCTACCACTGAACCACCGATGGTTATGAAAAATCCCATCCGTGAGCTTCAAACAGACAAACAGACAGAATAAGGCAAATATATAAGTAGATATCCCCGGGAAGGTTTTTGAAAAATAATTTCTTGAATATCTTGAATATCCTTAGAGTTATTTGCAGATTTGTAGATTTAACTCGCAAGCAGCGCCACCATTGCGACGATGATAACAAGTTTTTTATCTATAAGTTTTATTAACACTAAGTTTATTATCTTAAAGATTTTTTATCAAAAGTAAGATTATCTCAGGATGACACGGCAATTTATTTGAGACAAGAATAATGATACAATTCCAAGGCGAAGATACTATTCCTTTAACTTCCAAATACCGAGGGAACCAATTAATATTGATTTTATTCAACTTATCGAGTATTTTTCAAGGGACCGGGAAAAATGTTCACTAGATAAAACGATGATTTTGTAATGTAGAAAATTAGGAAAGACAAAATTCAGGATGACACGGCACACAGGGACCGGAAAAAAATATTCACTTTATCGAGAGATTCAAATTTACGAGTTTCAAATTATCAAAATATATCTATTTTTTTATAAGTTTATAGAGAATTGTTTTAACAAATGTTCGTTAGACAAACCTTTACTCGGGTGAATCCCCGGGCGAAGCCGGGTACATCCGCTAGTCCAGGGGTCTCCAAACTACGGCCCGAGGGCCACATCCGGCCCGCAGACAGATTTTGTCCGGCCCGCGGAGACATACTTGAAAACTCCTTTTAGAGAACAAATATTTTTTATAGCAAATAAAATGTTTGTGATAAGTTGGATAAAGAAACACAGAATGGTAATGAGTAAAGACATGTATAATTTATGCAGTAAATTTAACTTCAGCATATAATAACTAACAAATTATTGAAATGAATCCAACTTACATTTTATACATTGTAAGTAATGAACAACACATACCTTATAACATGACATATGAAATGCTAATGAGATGTATGTAATTGAGATTTTCCACCGACAATAGTTTGTAGTTGTGGACTAATTTTACTTGTTAAATTATAAAACTATTTTAGTGGCGTATTATTATTTTTTTAAAATAAAACAATTTCTACTGTCCTTACTGCGATGAAAAAATTAAAGGGAGGGCCTGGCTCATCAGTGGTGAACCCTCCCAGCGGTTTCGCCAGTTTAATCTACCATACAATGGGAGGGTTCACCACTGATGAGCCAGGCCCTCCCTTTAATTTTTTCATCGCAGTAAGGACAGTAGAAATTGTTTTATTTTAAAAAAAGAATAATACGCCACTAAAATAGTTTTATAATTTGATAACAGATGGCGCTCTAGTACATCATAATTTTACTTGTACCAATTATTAAAAGAGATTTAAGATGCTCGTCAGTTAATTTAGATCTGTATACATTTTTTGTGTACTTCATTTTGGAGAAGGTTTTCTCACACAAATAAGTAGTACCAAAAACGGAAAACAGCCCACGAGCAAATTTATGCAAATTATCAAATTGTGTCAGTGGAAGACTCTTATAAAATTCCAACAAAGATGAGTTTTCATATTTGTTCTTAATTATATCACTGCACTGAAGATCAATCATTTCCATTTGAAGTTCCGGGGCTAGGGTTTCAATGTCAGCATCAAAAGGATTCTGAAAAATCTTAATTTGATTCGCAATGGCATCAAAGTCCGAGAAACGAGTATCAAAATTTATCTTCAAAGCACTCAAAGTTTCGATTGCAAAATCGATAGGAAACTCAGTCTCAGTAGTGTGGCTGAATATTTCACATGTTTTAAAATGTTAAAAACATTTACTTCGTAGTTGTGATTGAAACAGTATCAATTTCATCCGGAATGACTTGATATTAGTGTATAAATCAGGAAGATGCTGGTTTTCTCCTTGCAATCTCAAATTCAGTTCGTTCACATGTTTTGTCAAATCAACATAGAATGCTAACTTCCATAGCCATGCGTTGTTTTGTAATTCAGTAAGAGGGCGGTGCTTTTCATTCAAAAAAATTTCGATCACTGCTCGAAGTTCAAAAAAGCGCTGAAGGACTTTCCCACAACTAAGCCAGCGTACGGCAGTATGATAAGGTAAGTCTGTTTCTCCAATTCTGCAATAAATTGTCGGAATTGTCGGTGATTCAGCCCAAAAGATCTGATGAAATTAACAGTTGATATGACTGGTTTCAGAACGTCAGACATATCCAAACATTTTCCGCACAAAGACTGTTGATGAATGATACAATGTAAGACTAATGGTTTTGAGCCGCCGTCATTTTCTACAGCCTTTGACACAAGAGCGACCACTCCTTTATCTTTCCCACTCATGTTTTTGCCTCCATCAGTTGTAATACATTTCAAGTTTTTCCATCGAAGGTTCTTTTTATTAATGGCCATTTCAACTCCTTTAAAAATATCGGTACCAGTAGTTGTGCCATGAATACTATACATATCAAGAAGTTCTTCGTGCACTTCATAGCTTTTATCTACTCCTCTAATATAAATCAACACCTGAGCAGTATCTGACACATCCGTTGACTCATCCAAGGCCAAAGAAAACCACTCAACATGTCCATTTTTGTCGAACAGTTGAGAGGATATATTTTCGGCGATGTTTTCTACCCTTCGAGCCACAGTGTTTGCTGACATACTGACAGTTTTTAATAAATTTACCTTTTCAGGGCACATTTCTTCGACTACTGCAATTATGCATTCCTTGATCATTTCTCCATCGGTGAATGGTTTTCCACGTTTTGCAATTTCAAGAGCCACACGAAAGCTGGCACGAGTTGCCGCCTCTTGTTCAGTTTTGACTTTTGTAAATAAAGATTGCTGCGATTTCAATCCGCGCTTCAAAGCTTCGAATTTTTCTGTCCGCACAATTCCTGTATATTTTGAGTAATTTTGAGAATGTTTTGTTTCATAATGACGTTTCATGTTATATTCTTTGAGAACGGCTATGCTTTCATTGCAAATCAAACATAGCGCCTTTTTACTGGACTCAATTACGAAATACTGAATGTTCCACTGATCTTTGAATTTTCTGCATTCACTATCAATTTTTCGCTTCTTTTCCATTCTGCTAAATCACACACAAAAGCAACAATTAATAATAACATTTAATAACAAATAAACATAACAATTAATACAGGAAAATTAATAATATGCAGTGTTGCCATCTTGGCCCTCGGAACTTACTAGAGTAATCAGTATGGCCCTAAGGCTGGAAAGACCCCATCAGTATGGCCCTAAGGCTGGAAAGTTTGGAGACCCCTGCGCTAGTCTATCTCTATCTCTATATATATAAAAGTCAATGTCTGTCTGTTTCGCGATAAACTCAAAAACTACTGAACCAATTGGTACCAAATTTTGCATGTCGCTTTTTATAAACCTGAGGAAAATTTTCGGCTGCATTTTGATTAGTATTTTTGGCTATTTATTTTTTTCATTTGAAGGATTTTTTTTTTACGCGGACTAATCCGGAATGGAATGAATACCTGAATATGGCCCTTTTTTTAAAGCATCGGTGGTTCAGTGGTAGAATGCTCGCCTGCCACGCAGGCGGCCCCGGGTTCGATTCCCGGCCGATGCATTTTTTTTTTACAATTTTTAAAACTCATTTATATTATACTAGCCGAATGACCCGGGCAACGCCCGTGTTTTACCCGATTGAATGTTTTGATTCAAATACTATTTGTTACAATTATAATTTGGCGCCTTAAATAAATGCATATGTTAGTTAATAACTATAGCCTATGTGCTTTATCTGTCTATGTACTGTTGGCTTCCGTAGGCGTCTCTTACTGGGAAAGAGAAAGAGAGGATTCCATTTGGTTATTAACTAATATATGCATTTATTTAAGGAGCGACCCGCTCCAACACAATAGTTACAAAAAGGGGGGGGGGGGGGGGCAAAGGTGGTGTGATCGTAGCCGACCAATAGGAGGGTGCCATTCCAAAAAAAAAAAAAAGCAAACCGTGACAGAGGCGACGAAGAATGACGCTCGTAACTGTATATTTATATTATATCAACTATATTAATTAAATCAAATACCTAAAGACTAATATAATACAATTTTTGCCATCACACACACTTTTTCCTGTAGTTTATGTGTTACTTCTGTATTGCTATTCTATGGCACTTCTAATATTTATTATTGATATACTTTTAGTATGAAGGAAATTGCACCCACGGGATTTCTCGGGCGAAGCCGGGTCATTCGCCTAGTATATATATAAAATTGAATGTCTGTCTGTCTGTACTCTATAGATTCAAAAACCATACATCCAATCGCCGTGAAATTTTGGGATATTATTAGGTATATCCCCGGGAGGTTTCCGAAAAATAATTTCTTGAATATCTTGAATATCCTTAGAGTTATTAGCAGATTTGTAGATTTAACTCGCAAGCAGCGTCCCCTAGCGGGGATAACAAGTTTTTTATCTATAAGTTTTATTATCACTAAGTTTATTATCTTAAAAATTATTTATCAAAAGTAAGATTTTCTACCTATTAATTGCGCACAAGTCAAAGTTAGTTTTATCATTTATCTACAACTAGACGAAAGGCCCGGGCAACGCTCGGGGTTTACCCGAGTGCGAATATATTTTAAAAACGTTGTCTTGGGTGGCCGCTATAGACAGGGTGGTCTGTATAGACAGGTGGATGTATCACACAGCTGATAATAGGGTTGCCTAGAGTGGCCGCTATAGACAGGGTGGTCTGTATAGACAGGTGGATGTATCACACAGCTGTAGAGTGGTCGCTATAGACAGGGTTGTCTGTATAGACAGGTGTATGTATCACACTGCTGATAACAGGGTTGCCTAGAATGACCGCTATAGACAGGGTGGTCTGTATAGACAGGTGGATGTATCACACAGCTGATAACAGGGTTGTCTAGGGTGGTCGCTATAGACAGGGTGGTCTGTATAGACAGGTGAATGTAACACACTGATGATAACAGGGTTGCCTAAAGTGACCGCTATAGACAGGGTGGTCTGTATAGACAGGTGGATGTATCACACAGCTGATAACAGGGTTGTCTAGGGTGGTCGCTATAGACAGGGTGGTCTGTATAGACAGGTGAATGTAACACACTGATGATAACAGGGTTGCCTAAAGTGACCGCTATAGACAGGGTGGTCTGTATAGACAGGTGGATGTATCACACAGCTGATAACAGGGTTGTCTAGGGTGGTCGCTATAGACAGGGTGGTCTGTATAGACAGGTGAATGTAACACACTGATGATAACAGGGTTGCCTAAAGTGACCGCTATAGACAGGGTGGTCTGTATAGACAGGTGGATGTATCACACAGCTGATAACAGGGTTGTCTAGAGTGGCCGCTATAGACTGGTGTATGTATCACACAGCTGATAACAGGGTTTTCTAGAATGGCCGCTATATACAGGTGGTCTGTATAGACAGGTGGATGTATCACACAGCTGATAACAGGGTTGTCTAGAGTGGTCGCTATAGACAGGGTGGTCTGTATAGACAGGTGGATGTATCACACAGCTGTAGAGTGGTCGCTATAGACAGGGTGGTCTGTATAGACAGGTGTATGTATCACACTGCTGATAACTTGGTTGCCTAAAGTGACCGCTATAGACAGGGTGGTCTGTATAGACAGGTGGATGTATCACACAGCTGATAACAGGGTTGTCTAGGGTGGTCGCTATAGACAGGGTGGTCTGTATAGACAGGTGAATGTAACACACTGATGATAACAGGGTTGCCTAAAGTGACCGCTATAGACAGGGTGGTCTGTATAGACAGGTGGATGTATCACACAGCTGATAACAGGGTTGTCTAGGGTGTTCGCTATAGACAGGGTGGTCTGTATAGACAGGTGAATGTAACACACTGATGATAACAGGGTTGCCTAAAGTGACCGCTATAGACAGGGTGGTCTGTATAGACAGGTGGATGTATCACACAGCTGATAACAGGGTTGTCTACGGTGTTCGCTATAGACAGGGTGGTCTGTATAGACAGGTGAATGTAATACACTGATGATAACAGGGTTGCCTAAAGTTACCGCTATAGACAGGGTGGTCTGTATAGACAGGTGGATGTATCACACAGCTGATAGCAGGGTTGTCTAGGGTGGTCGCTATAGACAGGGTGGTCTGTATAGACAGGTGAATGTAACACACTGATGATAACAGGGTTGCCTAAAGTGACCGCTATAGACAGGGTGGTCTGTATAGACAGGTGGATGTATCACACAGCTGATAACAGGGTTGTCTAGAGTGGCCGCTATAGACAGGTGTATGTATCACACAGCTGATAACAGGGTTTTCTAGAATGGCCGCTATATACAGGTGGTCTGTATAGACAGGTGGATGTATCACACAGCTGATAACAGGGTTGTCTAGAGTGGTCGCTATAGACAGGGTGGTCTGTATAGACAGGTGGATGTATCACACAGCTGATAACAGGGTTGTCTAGAGTGGTCGCATAAGACAGGGTGGTCTGTATAGACAGGTGTATGTATCACACAGCTGATAACAGGGTTGCCTAAAGTGACCGCTATAGACAGGGTGGTCTGTATAGACAGGTGGATGTAACACACTGCTGATAACAGGGTTGTCTAGAATGGCCGCTATAGACAGGTGTATGTATCACACAGCTGATAACAGGGTTTTCTAGAATGGCCGCTATATACAGGTATCACACAGCTAATAACAGGGTTTTCTAGAATGGCCGCTATATACAGGTGGTCTGTATAGACAGGTGGATGTATCACACAGCTGATAACAGGGTTGTCTAGAGTGGTCGCTATAGACAGGGTGGTCTGTATAGACAGGTGGATGTATCACACAGCTGATAACAGGGTTGTCTAGAGTGGTCGCTATAGACAGGGTGGTCTGTATAGACAGGTGTATGTATCACACTGCTGATAACAGGGTTGCCTAAAGTGACCGCTATAGACAGGGTGGTCTGTATAGACAGGTGGATGTAACACACTGCTGATAACAGGGTTGTCTAGAATGGCCGCTATAGACAGGTGTATGTATCACACAGCTGATAACAGGGTTGTCTAGAGCGGGGCGGGCAGGGAGGTCACGTGTTTGCTGGCAGCCAATGGGCGCGCATTCTATCCGTGAGCTTCAGACAAACAGACAAACAAACAGACAGAATAAGGCAAATATATAAGTAGATATATATATTGGGAGAATAGATAAAATGATGATTTTGTAATGTAGAAAATAACGAAAGACAAAATTTAGGATGACACGGCAATTTATTTGAGATAAGAATAATGATACAATTCCAAGGCAAGATACTATTCCTTTAACTTCCAATTACCGAGGGAACCAATTAATATTGATTTTATTCAACTTATCGAGTATTTTTCAAGGGACCGGGAAAAAATGTTCACTTTATCGAGAGATTCAAATTTACGAGTTTCAAATTATCAAAATATATATTTTTTAAAATAAATTTATAGAGAATTGTTTTAACAAATATTCGTTAAACAAACCTTTATTCGGGTAAAAACCTGGCGAAGCCGGGTACATCCGTTAGTTTTATTTAATAAATATTAAATTAATAAAAAATATGAATCTTTTTCTGTTTATAAGAAGCTATTATGGCTTCTAATTTGAAGAATTCGAAGAATGTGTTTAATAATGGATTTTAGGTATATGGGAATGTCCAGTAACAAAGGTGTGTTCCAAGATGAATGGGTCAAATCTCCCCTCCTAGCTATAGTACCAATTTCCCAGATTTAAGGCAATATTGTGATAGGTGTCATGTGTATTGATGCGATCTATTCATTCTGTGGGGTTGATATAGGGACTACATTTATCTAGTGGAATGAATTGATTTAGAATGGCTATTTAGTACTTGAGGTATAGTATTGTATATTGTTACATCGCTGATTCTGTATTAGTATTATCAAGCATATAATCTCAATATGAACTTCTGTTATCGTATATTGAACCTTTATTGAAGACACTTGAGATAACCAATATACACTTATTGACAAAACTTAAGGAAGTTGTACCTTTTAGCATGTATATCGGGATTGAGACAATAACTCTGAAAGATATTACAGTGACCTTTATTGAAGACACTTGAGATAACCAATATACACTCATGGACAACACTTAAGGAAGTTGTACCTTTTAGCATGTATATCGGGATTGAGACAATAACTCTGAAAGATATTACAGTGACCTTCATTGAAGACACACGAGATAACCAATATACACTCATGGACAACACTTAAGGAAGTTGTACCTTTTAACATGTATATCGGGATTGAGACAATAACTGTGAAAGATATTACAGTGACCTTTATTGAAGACACACGAGATAACCAATATACACTCATGGACAACACTTAAGGAAGTTGTACCTTTTAGCATGTATATCGGGATTGAGACAATAACTCTGAAAGATATTACAGTGACCTTTATTGAAGACACACGAGAGTGACATTAAATACACTTTATTGACACAGTAATCTACATATTAGGCGACAAGGTGATCTACAGGGTGGTCGTCGTCCTGGGAGACTCTCCTGGCGGCAAGACGACCGTCATGCTGTGAGACTCCGTAGACATAGCGTCCCTGGTGGTGACGGTAGTCAGAATGGGCTGTACGGTGTAGTGCTCGCTCCAGACGCTCCTGGTCATCCATACGCTGTACCTCCTGCTGGAATTCTGCTCCGTACTCAGCTGTGTGGCTGTCATCAGCTCGATAGTGTCCTGAGCGATGAGCATGCTCACCTACTGGGTGAATATGGCGAGATACCATACGGCCTGTACCATCACGTACAGTTGTCACTACAAGATTACCGACGTGTTCCACGCTACGCTGTCGTGTCCCATCGTCAGGATGGACATGCATATGTCCTGCTTGATCACCGTGTAGATGCAAATAGGTGTGGTTGTCCTTAGGATCACGGTGTTGGTGAACGTGTCCCTCCAGAGAATGGTTAGCATGCTCGGGATAGGAAGATTGGTTATGGAAGTGAGGTCTCAGTGGATCTGGGTCAGCGTGTGTATGATAGAACAATTCGTGTGTTACAGGATCACGGTGAACGTGTATATGTGGTCCTCGTGTAGGTGGATCACGGTGTATATGTACAACAGTTTTGTTTGTCTTTGAATCAACATGGACATGTACATGTGAACCGTTCCTGCTTGGCATTACTCTTCCTGGTTCCTGGATTACTTGTACATCTCGGTGAATGTTGACATCTGAGTGAACCTGCTGTTCACCGATTGAGGGTACATGGATCTGTTGATCTAACATACGTCCCTGTCTGATACTATCTGTTTTATGGATGTGTGGCGCTATGATCTCATCATGATGGTGATGATCAATCGTCTTCATCAGTGGGGGCGGTGGCGATACAAACCGCGATCCTTTCAGCCCTCCTGGGTGAATCACCTCTTCCTGAACGACCATCTCTGAACGATCATGGTGATGTTTTTTCTGGATTACTGGAACTTTCGGGATGTACGTCATTTCTGGTACAACCTTATGTACATCTATGTGGGGTGTGATGCCTTTAGTGCTGTGTATCACGGCAGGTTGGGGAGGTACATGAACGTTTTTCTGGTTGATGGTTATCTCATGATGGTCATTTAGATGTTTAGAGCTCTTCACTATGATTGATGGTGGGATTGGAATTCCTTTCATATCTCTACTTGGGTGAACATCGATGTGGGGTCTCTTCATCGGAGGTATGGGGGAGCCTTTGACTTCTTCATTGATGTGGACATGGGGTCTTCCTTTTGGTGGTATAACAATTGGGGTACCTCCTTTTATGTCTGTATTTGGGTGAATATCAATATGGGGTCTTCCTTTTGGTGGTATAACAATTGGGGTTCCTCCTTTTATGTCTGCGTTTGGGTGTATGTCAATATGGGGTCTTCCTTTTGGAGGTATGACAATTGGGGTACCTCCCTTTACGTCTGCATTTGGATGATAATCATAATGGGGTCTTCCTTTTGGTGGGGCAATGATTGTCTTTGGAGGACTCACAAATGGAGTGCCTTTGAACTTTGTAGGAATGGGAGCGTCAACGTGTGGTACACTTTTGGGAGTGATGACAATTGGAGCTTTGCCTTTTATATTTGCGTTTGGATGAATGTCAACATGAGGTATGGTCTTCGGGGAAATGACAATCGGTGTCCCTTTAAGCTCTGCGTTTGGATGGATGTCAACATGCGGTCTGGCTTTAGGGGAAATGGCAATTGGTGTCCCTTTAAGTTCTGCATTTGGGTGCATGTCAACATGCGGTCTGGTCTTCGGGGAAATGACAATCGGTGTGCCTTTGAGCTCCGCGTTTGGATGCACGTCTATATGGGGTCTTCCCTTTGGACTTACCACGATTGGTCCTCCACCCTTTATATCTGCATTCGGGTGAATATCTGCATATCTGACTTTTGGGCTCATTACGACTGGAGAACCTTTTATCTCTGCGTTTGGGTGAACATCTACATAGGGCATTCTTACTTTTGGATTGACATGGAGTGGCATTCCCTTAATGTCTGAATTTGGATGTATGTCAACATGTGGAATCCTTCCCTTAGGGTTGATTATGGGTTTGATATCCTGATGGATATATGGTTGAACATCCTGATGTACAAGTATTGGTCTTCCTTTGATATCTGCATTTGGATGGATAACAGGTATTGGTTGTTGATATGGGACAGGTCTTGGTTTTCTTAGGATGTCTTGGGAGTGTATTTGGTCTTCTAGGCGGGTGTCGATAAAAACAGGATTCTTGGGTAGAATGACCGTTGGTATTCCTTTGTTTTCTATATGGAGATGAGGAAGGTTGGTTGAACGGTAGGGTGTTCCCTTGTGTTCACGGTTCGGATGGAAATGTCTGGAGCTTTCAAAACGGGTATCTGCGGCAGCTAGAATAACATCTTCGGATGGAGGTGTTCTTGCAGGGACTTCGCTTTTTGGACTGCCATCTGGTCCGACGTCTCCTTTGACACGATAGCCATCTGGGCCGGCTGTATATTCAACAGATCGTAGATTTCCTGATGGATCGGTGTATGCATAACGACCGTGTACCACTCCGTTCTCATCACGG
This sequence comes from Cordylochernes scorpioides, assembly GCA_030710605.1. NCBI lineage: Eukaryota > Metazoa > Arthropoda > Arachnida > Pseudoscorpiones > Chernetidae > Cordylochernes > Cordylochernes scorpioides. The sequence continues at coordinate 43,612,712 of CP092870.1, read as the reverse complement.
TACTGATAATGGAGGGAGTGAGCACCGAATAGACCGGTGTCATAGCCGAAACTGTAAGTGCCGTCTTCTTTAGGTTGGTTCTGGTACTGTACTGGCTCGTGGACGTAGTCCTTGGCTAGTGTCCCTGCCACCAGGACACACAGCAGCGCCACCTGTACCCACCCAGATGTTAGCATCTTCACCACAGTTCATACAGATAAAACAGATCTTATATTGAAGATACACTCATGGACAAAACTTTGTCAAATTATATTGACAAATATTTGCATTTTTAAAATCTTATCTCAGATTTTAGTGGGAAGGATATGTTATCGTTTGATAGTGAACCAATCTCTCCCGCCTTCTCATTGGACGAATGTGGTCATGTCTGTATATATAAGGGGGCTATGGTATTGCGAGAGAGGAGTGTGGTGGATATTTGTGTGGAGACACTTAAAGTGCTCTCTGCGTGCTTTATCCGTGTCTGGTGATCTCCTCACATACCTGTGTAACCCCGGTCCGATCCCTACCAACGCTACAATAAAGATAAGTACTGGTTTTATTTTATTTAACAAATTGTGAGTTATTATTTACCTCTTTTTTGTTGTCGTTATACTCTTGAGTGTACGGTTTTGTGTGTTAAGTTACTATTACTTTAGGCTCTAGTTTATTGCATTTTGTGTTAACCCGTACAAAGTAACTTTTTGTCATTGGCGAGCCCTGCCAGGATTACTGGTGTTTGCACGTGTAAATTCCTGTAATTTTTACGTGCTGTTTTATTTTATTTGTTTGAGTGGTTTATAATAATAATTATTATTTTTGTACTCCATCATGTTTGTGAACTCTATGCTTAACTTGTCAGTGTTTAATGGGGTTGATATCGAGTCTTTCATTCGGGAAGTCGAGCTTAAAGCTCGAGTAGGCAAATGGGATCCTGAGGTCAAGGCCCTGCTTATGTTCGAGGCTCTATCCCCTGAAGTTAGGTTGAGCTTAGAGGAGATGGGTATCCGTAACGATAGCAGTTTCGAAAGTATTGCTAGTAAACTGAACATATTGTACCCTAAGAAAGCGCGTGGTATCAGGGAATGCCTTAAATTAAAAGAAGGTCTTAAGCAGAGAGTTGGGGAAAGTCCTATGGTATTTAAAGAAAGATTTCTGGCCATTAGAGATAAAGTAGAGTACAGTTTTGACGATAGCCTAGTGTTCGAAATATTCCTCGAAAATTTGATCGATAAGTATAGAGAGGCTATTGTTCGCAGTGAGGCTAAATCAATAGACAAAGCAGTCAGTGTCATGGCCACGGAGGATAGTGTAGAACACCGTTGCAGCTTTATGAAAGGCGTATGTTCAGTAGAAGGGGTTGAATAAATAAATAGCATTAAGGGTGAGATGAAGATGCTTAGTGCCAGCGTAAACAGGATGAAGCACGAAAATGAGCAGTGTATTAAAGACCTTAGAGGTGAGATAGAAAAACTGACTAAATTGTTAGGCGAAATCAAGCAGAATCCACTTGAGTGTAGATTAGGACATATAGCTAGTGATTGCTCAAGACAGTCTTCTATGTTTGTCAACCGCAATACTCTTGACAATGCCGAGATAGTGAACATACGCTCATATGGCGGAGATCCGTATGGAAATCTGCCAATAGTTAAGGTGAATATTAACGGCAATAGGTGGCACCTGTTATATGATACAGGAAGCCAAGTCAGTATTATTGATTCTGAAAAGTGCAAGGTCTTGAAGGAGAATTGGGACGATGCACATAAAACTTTACGTATAGTGTCAGTGACAGGCCACGAGCAGACATCTGCTGGTTATGTTAAGACAAGGAGAATTGGGACGATGCACATAAAACTTTACGTGTAGTGTCAGTGACAGGCCACGAGCAGACATCTGCTGGTTATGTTAAGACAAGAAGAATTGGGACGATGCACATAAAACTTTACGTATAGTGTCAGTGACAGGCCACGAGCAGACATCTGCTGGTTATGTTAAGACAAGGAGAATTGGGACGATGCACATAAAACTTTACGTATAGTGTCAGTGACAGGCCACGAGCAGACATCTCCTGGTTATGTTAAGACAAGGAGAATTGGGACGATGCACATAAAACTTTACGTATAGTGTCAGTGACAGGCCACGAGCAGACATCTGCTGGTTATGTTAAGACAAGGAGAATTGGGACGATGCACATAAAACTTTACGTATAGTGTCAGTGACAGGCCACGAGCAGACATCTGCTGGTTATGTTAAGACAAGGAGAATTGGGACGATGCACATAAAACTTTACGTATAGTGTCAGTGACAGGCCACGAGCAGACATCTCCTGGTTATGTTAAGACAAGGAGAATTGGGACGATGCACTTAAAACTTTACGTTAAGTGTCAGTGACAGGCCACGAGCAGGCCTCTGCTGGTTATGTTAAGACAAGGAGAATTGGGACGATGTACATAAAACTTTACGTATAGTGTCAGTGACAGGCCACGAGCAGGCCTCTGCTGGTTATGTTAAGACAAGGAGAATTGGGACGATGCACATAAAACTTTACGTATAGTGTCAGTGACAGGCCACGAGCAGACATCTGCTGGTTATGTTAAGACAAGGAGAATTGGGACGATGCACATAAAACTCTACGTATAGTGTCAGTGACAGGCCACGAGCAAACATCTCCTGGTTATGTTAAGACAAGGAGAATTGGGACGATGCACATAAAACTTTACGTATAGTGTCAGTGACAGGCCACGAGCAGACATCTGCTGGTTATGTTAAGACAAGGAGAATTGGGACGATGCACATAAAACTTTACGTATAGTGTCAGTGACAGGCCACGAGCAGACATCTGCTGGTTATGTTAAGACAAGGAGAATTGGGACGATGCACATAAAACTTTACGTATAGTGTCAGTGACAGGCCACGAGCAGACATCTGCTGGTTATGTTAAGACAAGGAGAATTGGGACGATGCACATAAAAATTTACGTATAGTGTCAGTGACAGGCCACGAGCAGACATCTGCTGGTTATGTTAAGACAAGGAGAATTGGGACGATGCACATAAAACTTTACGTATAGTGTCAGTGACAGGCCACGAGCAGACATCTGCTGGTTATGTTAAGACAAGGAGAATTGGGACGATGCACATAAAACTTTACGTATAGTGTCAGTGACAGGCCACGAGCAGACACCTCCTGGTTATGTTAAGACAAGGAGAATCTTCTTCTGTAGCGAATAGGAAGATTGTCCTTGTCTTAATTCTCACCTTTCTGAAATATTATAGATCTCTTGACACAAGTTACTATTACGGGCACAAAAATGGAATATACTAGGGCCTAAAGTATATGTAACTTTATACACAGAAAAGTGTACACCTGGAGACCATGGTTTCTGGCTAATGGCGTCTAGTTTTGATGTCTATTTTGACGGGAGAGGCGACCTTTGTCTCTTTAGGCTTTTATTATATTACACCGGAGTAGATGCAAGATTACAAGTCAAGAGAATGATGATGATAAGTTATATATTATGATATATCATCACAGAATAATATTCTGTGGATTGTTAGAATATAAATATACGACAAAAGGTTTTCCAGATAGCTGTCAGTTTATAAGTGAAGTTTTGATGAAATCTTTGCTGGTCTTTTGACAAAGGTTACTATTACGGGCACAAAAAAAGGAATATACTAGGGCCTAAAGTAAATGTAACTTAATACATAGATAAATGTACACTCAAGAGTACAACACCAATAACAAAAAGTAATTAAATAAAACTCACGATTGGTAAAATAAAACAGTACTTATCTTTATTGTAGCGTTGGTAGGGATCGGACTGGGGTCACACAGGGATGCGAAGATAACAGCCAGACACGGAAAAATCAAGTAGAAAAACACTTTAAGCGTCTCCACACCAAATCTCTACGTTCTGGGCCGCCCCTCGCATTCCCTTAGTCCCCTCTTACATACAGACATGGCTACATTGGTCCAATGACGTGAGAGATTGGTTCACTAACAAACAACATTCTTCCCGCTAAAAACGATTAAGAAAAAAAAGAGAAAATGTTTGTCAATGTAATTTTATGCTCTCTCCAAGTTATAAAGAATATCTTCTCTCCGAATTTTGTATCTTCTTTTATTTTATTTATATATCCTGTGGATATTAGTAACTAAGAAATTCAATCGGTAGCAGCGACGGGAGGTGTGCACAAAGGGTAGGGACGTAATCAACGCGAGCTGATGACTCGCGCTTACTGGGAATTCCTCGTTCGAGGGGAACAATCCCCATCACGAAGGAGGTTCAGAAGGTTATCCGGTCCTTTAGGACAAGGTTAGACATATGCTGATTCCTTCAGTGGTCCCGGACATCTAAGGGCATCACAGACCTGTTATTGCTCTGTTTCGTGCGGCTAAAAGCCGCCTGTCCCTCTAAGAAGACCCGCTCACGGTACAAAGGACCGTGGGTCTATTTAGTAGGCTAGAGTCTCGTTCGTTATCGGAATTAACCAGACAAATCCTGGCTCCACCAACTAAGAACGGCCATACACCACCACCCACCGAATCAAGAAAGAGCTATCAATCTTTCAATCCATCCATTTGAGAATGCACTTCCCTGAGAAGGCGATGAATGGTACGAAGTTGGGTGAGTTGTTGTTAGAAGCTATTCAACTAACGTTGTCACAGGTATGGAACTACAGTCATGAGGACAAAGTGGATCTACTGTAAATACTTGTACTGGCTGGAAGGTTCTGTTGACAAGGAAGGGAAGGTTACCAGCCTGGTTGTCCGACGGTATCTCTGGTAGGTTGGAATGTGGATCTAACGCCCAGAAACAATGGAAGAATACTTCATTGATTGTTATCCACATTCTTCTGGTGCTTGTATAACGGCGCGTTCGTCTGCTTTTTTTTATTCCCCAGAATGCCTAGAGGTCGTATGTCTTCTGCCCCGAGGAGTGCAGTTCGTTAATAGCCCATGTTAGACCAATATCAGTCCTATATTGTATAGATTACAGTCTTGTGAGGGTTAAGGAAGTTGTACCTTTTAGCATGTATATCGGGATTGAGACAATAACTCTGAAATATATTACAGTGACCTTTATTGAAGGCACACGAGGTAACCAATATACACTCATAGACAACACTTAAGGAAGTTGTACCTTTTAGCATGTATATCGGGATTGAGACAATAAATCTGAAAGATATTACAGTGAACTTTATTGAAGATACACGAGATAACCAATATACACTCATAGACAACACTTAAGGAAGTTGTACCTTTTAGGATGTATATCTGGATTGAGATAATAACTCTGAAAAATATTACAGAGACCTTTATTGAAGACACACGAGATAAACAATATACACTCATGGACAACACTTAAGAAAGTTGAACCTTTTAGCATGTATATCTGGATTGATACAATAACTCTGAAAGATATTACAGTGACCTTTATTGAAGACACACGAGATAACCAATATACACTCATGGACAAAACTTAAGGAAGTTGCACCTTCTAGCATATATATCGGGATTGAGACTATAACTCTGAAAGATATTACAGTGACCTTTATTGAAAACATACGAGCTAACCAAGCGTGATCAACCTCTGTATCCTTATATAAATAGATGAACAGCAACATCAAAAACTTTCCACTTCCATAAGTTTAGTCCATGAGTATAGACCACCAAGAGAAGGCCTTGACTGCCTCAGTCCAAACACGATCCAATTATCAGAAACCGGTAGTTCTATCGACAGATATATATCAGTCAGACGAACTTTACCCTTATCGTCTGCGTGTTAAGTCTAAGCCAATCAGAAACCGAGGATAAACTGGCTCTTGACGTCTGCGGTTGAAAGGAAACACCAATCATTCAACTCGAAATGATATATTGTTTTGCAGAATGTCCTTGTCCCTCTTAACTGAAGTCAAACAAACAATGGAAAATATATTTTCTAAGAAATGACAAGTTTTATCTCAAATCTACCTATTTCATATTGGCATCAGATTGCAAATATAAATCATTCGAAAAATGGGGTTGGTGGAAGGATGGTCTAAAACGTTGATTTTCGACCACTACGACCCGGGATCGAATCCCGCATTGGGGGAGAACCTTTTTATAATTGATAAATGCTTCAATAACTCCCGATTCTTACAAAAGTCCAACCCACCAGTGAGTTCAAGTAACTAAACAGGGCTCTGACACATTAGTAGGCGCAAAAGTCGAACTGCTTTTCACATGTGTAGACATGTGATGTACTTACAGTAAAAGTAGTCGCTAACTACCCACCATGATTATCATGGCCTGTACCATATGTAGACATGTGACAATTAAAACAGACTTTATTGACGATCTGGTCAATAGTTACACTCCATCAAGGAAAAATTTACAGATCAGGGGGGAAGCATTTTCCTGAGTATGTGTAGGCCCTCACGCACAAAGGGATCTGAGTTCCGAGAGCGCTCAATGGCAGCGCCGATGATTTCGGTGAGAATGGTTCTCTTCTGAGTGGAGAGGCGCCTGAAGAGAGGTTCCCTATCCCCGGGGAATATAATTGCCTCTACGATGTCACCCTCTGTGACTCCTATATCGGATAAAGGCTCCGAGTAGCGCTCACGGCTTAATTCATAAATTATGTCATTTGCCTGGTCGTAGCAGGCATCAATGAATTCGGTAGACAGTGGAGGTGGAGGTGTCGCGATGTCCGGCGACGTCTTTTCCCCGTGGAGAGCGGGTGGTGTTGGCTTAGCAGGCCAAGGCGCAGGCAGTGTGGGTGTTGGAGGCACTGCTGGTGTTATCCTGAGCTCAGCCTTGACTTGTCCGAGGACTTTGTACAGGTTGCTGGCTGCTCCGGGCCTCAGATCCAAGATTTGCCCGATCAGGCCGACGAGGGCGTCGCACTGCGGAGGCGACAGGAGGGGTCCTTTCCTCTGCGCCTTGGTCCTCGAGGAGAGGAGGTCCAGGACCTCCTCCCGCCCAAGACCAAGGGCGTCCGTCTCGGCGAAGGACACGCTGGGGTGCCCCTCGATGAACGCATCGAGGTCGACTCTCGTTGCGTTTTTTGCCGATGACGTGGAGGACGCAAAGGTCTCCTCCACGATGGACATCTCCACGTCCGGTGTTGGGGCCGCAGGCTCGCGACTCCCAGGTGTTCGCAGGGACGGAGCAGGGGTCACTGGTGGAGGGGCAGGAGGCGCATCCTCCGCAGGTAAGGCCGAAGGCGCTGGTGGTGATTGCCGGAGTGCTGCAGGTGGATGGAGTGCAGCTCGGCTTGTGGGAGGTACGTCGGAGACCTCCATGGTTGGGCTGGGGGATGCCGGAGGTGGAGGCTGGGCAGATGGTTGTTGTGGCAGCCTAGGCGCAGTCTCTGGTGGGACGCTGGTTGGAGAGGTTGGTGTGGCCGGTCCAGGAGCGGCGGTTCGCCCTGCAAGCAGGGGACAATTGGCCCTGCGGTGCCCCTGCCCGTGGCATCTGGAGCACTTAATGCCGGAGGACAGGTAAGCGGGCCAGGCCTCGCCTTTGATGGTGATGTTGAGGCGGGTGGGGAGCCTCTCGGTGGTCACTCCTTCGTGTAGGACGATGAACGCCTCACGGCGGCCGTCGGTGTAGGTGTATGGGCCGGCCTTCATCATTTTGGGCGCGATGGATGTAATGCGCCCATAGGGCCCAAGGGCCTTGATGATGGCTGAGTCCTCCACGAAGAAGGGGAGGTTGCCCACCGTTATCCTCTCCGGTCTTTTGCGGAAAGGGAAAGCCCTGAGGAGAGTGCCCTCAACCTCAAGGCCGTTGTTTATGAGGCGCTCGGCGAGGCCTCTGTTGGCCTGACCCAAGAGTTGGTGGCCATTTATTTACCTTGGAGACTTGGACGACTCCGGCGGTTCCTCCAAGTAGCCTGTCCAGCACCCTCAGGTAGTGGAAAGGCTGCAGTTCAGGGCCGTGCTCCAAGTAGACGCAGTGCTCCTCAGCAGAGGACGTCTGCCGCGCCCGGGCCTCCGCGATGTGGGCCCTGGTTGTCGGGATCTCCTGTGCCCGGGGCACCGATCGCGCCGATGATTGTACTCGGCGACCACTCCTGGCGCCTCCGCTGTTGGAGGATGGTGTAGCGGCCGTAGGCGAATTTGACGATTCGCGGCGCCTCTTCTTAGTTTTCTCGACGGTAAAGTCGTCGTCTGTCCCGGGGTTCACGACTTCGTCACAATCTGCCCAGTTTCTAATGGCAAGGGCAGCACCGTTAGATGACGAAGTAGCCGCTGCGCCGGATATGACGTTAACGCGCGCGGCGGCCAGATTTGCATTTCCACCGTCAGCCGGCGGATTTACATATTCTCGAGAAATAGAGTTTTCTTTATAGATTTCTCTATGAGAATCGTTTTTCTTTGATTTCTTCCCACCGTTTGGAGATAGGACGCTGGGCCTTCCAGGCTCTTGTCCAGCAGGTCCTGGGCTCCTTGGTGATGCCGAACTCGGCATGCCTAAAAGCATTTCACCGCCTGCCAGAGGCGAAAAACACGGAGCTCGCGCGACGCGTGGCCGCACGGCCGAGTGAATGAATGAATGAATGTAAACAGACTTTATTGACTGTACAGTCAATGGTAACACTCAAAGAGTCAATGTAAAATATTTACAACTATTTACAGTTATCCTGACTCTGTCAGGAGCCCAGAGGTAGCCCGAGCTCGAACAACTCCCTTTGGAATTTTTTTCGACAGAGGGTGTCCTCAGGGAGGGTCTGGATCATAGAATGGCAAGGCGGCCCTGAACTCAGATAAGCCTCTACGGATCAAGGGAACCGAGTCCCGAGTGCGCTCGATGAGCTTATCCAGGAATTGGGCGAGAATCCTCTCTCGCCACGGCGTGTGTTCCGCGAGCACGCACTCCCTCACCTCAGGGTAACGGGCCGCATCCACGAATTCGCACGCGCCGAACGTTTGGAGAATGGGCTCCGAGCCGGGACTTCGCATCAATTCATCTACTGAATCCACCATGTCCGTCCAATAGTCTGGCTCCGAATCATCCTCCATGCAGACAGATGGTGGAGGCGGAGGTGTGGCCATGGCCGGTGTTGACTCCTTCACTTGGGGAGCGGGTGCTGTCGGCCGAGCGGGCCGAGGCGCAGGCAGTGTGGGTGTAGGAGGCACTGCTGGTGTTGTCCTGAGCTCAGCTTTGACTTGTCCGAGGACTTTGTACAGGTTGCTGGCTGCTCCGGGTCTCAGGTCCAGGATTTGCCCGATCAGGCCGACGAGGGCGTCGCACTGCGGAGGCGACAGGAGGGGTCCCTTCCTCTGCGCCTTGGTCCTCGAGGAGAGGAGGTCCAGGACCTCCTCCCGCCCAAGACCAAGGGCGTCCGTCTTAGCGAAGGACACGCTGGGGTGCCCCTCGATGAACGCATCGAGGTCGACTCTCGTTGCGTTTTTTGCCGATGACGTGGAGAACGCAAAGGTCTCCTCCACGATGGACATCTCCACGTCCGGTGTTGGGGCCGCAGGCTCGCGACTCCCAGGTGTTCGCAGGGACGGAGCAGGGGTCACTGGTGGAGGGGCAGGAGGCGTCTCCTTCATAGGAAAGGCTGGGGCCGCTGTTGGAGATGGCCGAGGTGCGGATGAGTGGAGCGCAGCTCGGGCCACGGGAGGAGCGCCGCAAACCTCCATGGCTGGATTGGAGGGTGTCGGCGCAGGAGGCTGGGCTGCTGACCGCTGAGGCGGTGCAGGGGTGGTCGGTGGTGGGACGCCAGCAGGAGTGGTCGGTGGGGCCATTCTGGTGTTGTTGGCCAGCCCTGCAAGCAGGGGGCAGATGGCCCTCCGATGCCCTTGTCCGTGGCACCTGGAACACCTGATGCCCAAGGACAGGTACGCAGGCCAGGCCTCGCCTTTGATGTTGATGTCGAGGCGGGTTGGAAGCCTCTCGATGGCGATCCCCTCATGTAGGGTGATGAAGACGTCTCGCCGGCCATCGACGTAGACGTAGGGGCCCGCCTTCATCTGCTTAGGGGCGATGGACGTGACCCGCCCATATGGAGAGAGGGCGTTGATGACAGCAGAGTCCGCCACAAAGAAGGGGAGGTTACCCACTGTAATCATTTCCGCTCTTTTGCGGAAAGGGAATGCCCTGAGGAGTGTTCCCTCAACCTCGAGGCCCTCACTTATGAGGCGCTCGGCTAGGCCTCTGTTGGTCAGTCCCAGGAGCTGGTGGCCGTTCACCTTGGTGATCTGGATGACTCCGGCAGTTCCTCCGAGCATCCTATCCAGTGCCCTAAGGAAGTGGAAGGGCTCCAGTTCGGGGCTGTGTTCGATGTACACACAGTGTTCCTCGGAGGAGGACGCCTGCCGCGCCCTGGCTTCCGCGATGTGTGCTCTGGTGACCCTGATTTCCTGGGCCCGCGGCACCGAACCCGCCGATGGTTGAGGTCGGCGAATGGTCCTGGAACCTCCAGCATTGGAGGATGGTGCAGCTGCCGTAGGCGAATTTGCCGAGCCACGGCACCTCTTCCTACCCTGGACGAGGGTAAATCCTTCCTCAGCTCCAGGATTCACCTCTTCTGTGATGTCAGCCCAGTTTCTCCGGACTTGAGCAGCGGCGTTAGCAGTTGGAATAGCCGCAAGGTCGACCGGCGCGGCAGAATTTGCATCCTGGCTGCCGGCGGGCGGATTTACATAGTTTTCATTTTCTTTTGAATTCATCGAGGAATTGATCTGCAAAACGTCTTTTGCTGTTATTACCGCACTGGGCTGTGCTTTAGAGCCGAGCCTTAAAGGCTTGTCTTCGGCTTTTGACGGGCTTTCAGCCCATACCATATTTGTCGCCATCCGCGACACTTTCCGCCCGCCAGAGGCGAAAAACTCAGGAGCTCGCGCGACGCGTGGCCGCACGGCCGAGTGTAGACATGTGGTGTACTCACAGTAAAAACAGTCGCTAACTACCCACCATGATTATCATGGCCTGTACCATGTGTAGACATATGGTGTTCTTACAGTAAAAGCAGTCACTAACTACCCACCATGATTATCATGGCCTGTACCATGTGTAGACATGTGGTGTACTTACAGTAAAAGCAGTCGCTAACTACCCAACATGATTATCATGGCTTGTACCACGTGTACTAGGGATAATTATAATGAAAAACTGTAAAAAAGTGAAATTGTACCGGTTCAAGTGGATAAATTAGGAAAAAGACATCTCCTAATTGTAAAACTAAAAGTTACTGATGGTTTGCGCCATCTATTGGAATAAATATCAACTAATCGTACGTGGTTAGCTTTTCTTGGTTAATCAAGAATGGGTATTTGGTCAAATCTGGAATAATTAAAAAACCAACGATTGTCGAAAGAGGGGAGATGAAATAAAGCTTCATTCTTAGGTACCAACGAACAATCAACTGCCTTAAAATTAAAGATACACGAAATTTATGTGAACAAACAATAAAAAATATAAAAAGGTCAGGTGTTGATATTAAAGTTTTTTTTTACTTATCCTTTTATTAGTCTAAATTAGACAAGATCTTGGAGGTCGTGCTTATAAAGAAGTTCAAGTTCTTGGTTCTCTGTACAGGGATCCTTTGTCCTTTCCAATAGAATTTAGTATATTAACACAAAGCAATAGAGCGCCATCTATACATATAAAATGAAAGGATTTAAAAGCACGAATGTTTCTTTTATACATAATACAAACTTCTACTGTCCTTACTGCGATGAAAAAATATATTGGGAGGGCTTGGCTCATCATTCTATAAGCTTTTGTTCATAGTTTTCTTGAAACCCATTTCTGAAATTCCACCCTTTAGTGCTGCGTATATAAGCAGAATCGTCCAATACAGTATTAGAACTTCTAAGAAGCGGTCTGGTGGATTAAATGGGAGAAACCGCTGGGAGGGTTCACGACTGATGAGCCAAGCCCTCCCAATATATTTTTTCATCGCAGTAAGGGTAGTAGAAGTTTGTATTATGTATAAAAGAAACATTCGTGCTTTTAAACCCTTTCATTTTACAATTTAGTATATGTTGGGGAGTGGCCTCTTCGGTTTTGTACCTAGTGCACACGGGGAAGCTTTTGGCTCCCTCTTTATAGACTAGAGGGCTCAGGTGACCAAATTTCCATCTGGCTAACTGTGTCGACTTCCTTCTGTTTGATATATATAAAAAATAAAAAATAAAAAAGGCATATCCACATGAGAATTTCTAGATAGCAGAGCGCCATCTAGTGGAACAAAAATAAATTAAACGTTTATTTAACTTGTTCCGTGATATTAAGCCAACCCAATTTTTTGATAAATCCAAGAAAAGTCAGCTACGTACGCGTTTCGGGCTGTTGGCCCTCGTCAGCGTAGTGCAGACTGTACATCTACGACCAAAATTTGGTCTTAGAGGCTTCCTGAGAAATCAAGAAATGGGTATTTAAAGAAAAAAAATGCGTAAATACGTTTTTCATGTGAAAAAAATAATAAAAAATATATACAAAGAGGGTCTGGTGTTGATATTAAAATTAAAGAGGTAGATCCTGATCAGGAGCACATGAACATTGATATAACAATGACAATCCAAACCTATTCTACAAAGGTTTCCTGCCCATGTTGTGATCGGGGGTAATGAGATGGCAGATGAATTATCAAAGGAAGCCAGAAAGTTGAGCCAAAGGAAAGAACAAATTTTAATATTTGACGCTGATGCTTTGGCAAAATACAAGATAATTCAACAAGAGACAAGAAAAGATAAAAAAATGTGACATAAACACTGAGAGAAAAATGACAAAACTATAACAAGACTCAGAACGAAACACTATAAAGGAATGACAATACATCCAGATGGTACAAGAACCTACAGGACAACTGTCCTGGTGTGGAACTAACACCTACTCACATATTCTCATGTCCAGCAATGGCCGCAGCCTTGCAGAAAATTGACATGGACCCAGAAAGACATCTATATGAATAAATATCAACAATTCATTGATTTTTGACCAAAGGGGAATTTGACCAATTCTGGAATAATTAAAAATGAATGAATAGTTGATATTTATTCCGATAGATGGCGCAAGCCATCAGAAACTTTCAGTTGCACGATAAGGAGATGCCTTTTTCTTAATTTATGCACCTTATCCCAGTACAATGTCACATTTGTACTATTTTTTTTACAGTGAACTTAATTTACAAATTATTGTAGATAATATTGGAAACAACTTTGTCATTGGTTCAACAATGTCATGTGATCTACAAGAATTTGTAAATTAAGTTTACTGTACAATAAATTGATAAAGAGGAAGCAATCTCTCGAAATATTTTGAGAAAAAATTGTTTTTTTTTTCTTTACAGATCCAGGTATGCCCTTTTTACATAAACCTATTTGATTGATCGCCTTTTGACTCAAAATATAGTTATAAAAAAGGCATCTTCTTATCGTGCAACTGAATGCTAAATTATGCAGAAATTAATTCTAAAATAGCAAAAAAAGTCACTCATTATTAATATTTTATTAATTTCTATATAAATATTCACAATTTCATTTAACCTCCTCTAGAGGAACAGAAATATATATAGAAAGATAAAGAGAGAAGCTTGGCAAGTAGCTACACGAGATATATATATATATATATATAATGGAAAAATATTTAAATATATTGATCAAAAATACTCATTTTAATAAATAAATGAAATATAGGTTGTTCAATTTAAACACTATATTTTGAAAAAATAGTACAAATGTGATATTGTACTGGGATAAGGTGCATAAATTATAAAAAGGCATCTCCTTATCGTGTAACTGAAAAGTTGCTGATGGCTTGCGCCATCTATCGGAATAAATATCAACTATTCTCGTTGATTTTTTAATTATTCCAGAATTGGCCCCCATTCTTAATTAATCAAGAAAAGATAACCACGGACGCGTTTCGGGCTGTTGGCCCTCATCAGCATGGTGCAAGCTGTACCTAAACGACCAAAAAAAACTGGTCATTATAATTAAAAATCAACGAGAATAGTTGATATTTATTCCGAAAGATGGCGCAAGCCATCAGCAACTTTCAGTTGCATGATAAGGAGATGCCTTTTCATAATTTATGCACCTTACCCCAGTACAATATCAGATTTGTACTATTTTTTCGAAATATAGTGTTTAAATTGAACAACCTATATTTCATTTATTTAGAAAAATGCGTATTTTTGATCAATATTTTTGAATATTTTTCCAATATCTCGTGTAGCTACTTGCCAAGCTTCTCTCTTCATCTTTCTATATATATTTCTGTTCCTCTAGAGGAGGTTAAATGATATTGTCAATATTTATATAGAAATTAATAAAATATTAATAATGAGTATCTTTTTTTGCTATTTTAGAATTAATTTTTGCATAATTTAGCATTTAACAAACTATATTTTGTATTTAGAATTTCGAATTATTAATTTTTATTTTGAAAATGTAAAATTATTTTGATAGAATTAAATATTCCATAAAATAGAGAGAGAGAGAGAGATATTTATAACCCAGGTTTCTGGAGCAAAGAACCATTAAATATTAAATTTGACCAAATGTAAGAAGATATAAAGAAAGTAAATTTCTTGAAGGTTTATAAAAGAAAATTAATGCACAATTTTTTTACAATCGACATTTTGTATTTGGAATTTCGAATTTATATTTATTTAGAAAATGTAAAATTATTTTTCATATCATTGAATATTCCCCAAAATATTAAATTTGACCAAAGTATAAAGATATAAAAGTAAACAATATAATTCTTTGAAAAGGTAAATAATAGAAAATTAATGCAGACGACTATATATATATAAATGCTTTTAAACTTTAATAATTTAATTAAATTTGACTTTAGAGATGGAAAAAATATAATTTCTTGAAAATAAACAATGTAAAATTAATGCGGACGACTATATATATATATAAATACTTTTAAACTTTATTTAATTAAATTTGATTTTGGAGATGGAAAATAATATTTATAAAATGGAAAAGAATGTTTGAATGATCGTCTGTTTGTTATAAGAAATTTCTTGAAGAATTTAGAAGCCTTGTTGGACGTACCTTCATGTTGGGTGCTGGATGAAGAATGGCAGCCGACTCTCCGTTAGAATTATTCCATATAAAGGACCATCCTCACAAGAAGGAATTGTCCTTGGATGGGGCCCAATGATATTGCACAAACGCTCTTTCCGCATATGACAATGTATCGTGACTGAACTCAAGAATGCAACGCCAAGGTCTCATACCCATAAATACACATAGACGCTGTTTGTTATGGACATTTAGCAGTTCCTTATGATCCCTATAGAAAGGATACGTTAGGATTATGTTCCTAATCTTCTGATATTGCGTATAAGTGGATTAACCTTCTACCCTGGGAACTGTGAAGGTCAGAGTCAAGGGTTCGCGTGGGTGTCGAGTGTGACGTAAGGAAAGGAGGCGGTGACGTGATTTTGAAATCTTCCCCAATAGGAAGTTTGTTTCGCATTATTGACGTTTTAATGGTGAACCACAACAACCTTTAGTTCTATGTATGAATTTGATGTTAAAACGTCATGATTTATCATGAAAAAACAAGGATTAAACATTTATATCTGTTATTTTGTCACATATAATTGATATGGACACAGAACAGCAGCTTTACACACCCAAGATAGAGAACACAGCTGTGATAGAGATGTACGGAGACATCTGAGGCTCTTCATTGGACACGACAACAACAACATTGTCACATATAATTGACATGGACCCAGAACAGTAGCTTTACACACCGAAGATAGAAAACATTGCTGTGATAGAGATGTACGGAGACTTCTGAGGCTCTTCATTGGACACAACAACATTTTCACATATTATTGATATGGACCCAGAACAGCAGCTTTACACACCCAAGCTAGAGAAAATTGCTGTGATAGAGATGTACGGAGATATTTGAGGTTCTTAATTGGACACGACAATAACAACATTGTCACATATAATTGACATGGACCCAGAACAGCAGCTTTACACAACCAAGATAGAGAAAATTGCTGTGATAGAGATGTACGGAGATATCTGAGGTTCTTAATTGGACACGACAATAACAACATTGTCACATATAATTGACATGGACCCAGAACAGCAGCTTTACACAACCAAGATAGAAAACATTGCTGTGATAGAGATGTACGGAGACATCTGAGGCTCTTCATTGGACACGACAACAACAACATTGTCACATATAATTGACATGGACCCAGAACAGCAGCTGTACACACCCAAGATAGAGAACATTGCTGTGATAGAGATGTACGGAGATATCTGAGGTTCTTAATTGGACACGACAATAACAACATTGTCACATATAATTGACATGGACCCAGAACAGCAGCTTTACACAACCAAGATAGAAAACATTGCTGTGATAGAGATGTAGGGAGACATCTGAGGCTCTTCATTGGACACGACAACAACAACATTGTCACATATAATTGACATGGACCCAGAACAGCAACTGTACACACCCAAGATAGAGAAAATTGCTGTGATAGAGATGTACGGAGACATCTGAGGCTCTTCATTGGACACGACACAACATTGTCACATATAATTGACATGGACCCAGAACAGCAGCTTTACACACCCAAGATAGAGAACACAGCTGTGATAGAGATGTACGGAGACATCTGAGGCTCTTCATTGGACAAGACAACAACAACACTGTCACATATAATTGACATGGACCCAGAACAGCAGCTTTACACACCCAAGATAGAGAACATTGCTGTGATAGAGATGTACGGAGATACCTGAGGCTCTTCATTGGACACGACAACAACAACATTGTCACATATAATTGACATGGACCCAGAACAGCAGCTTTACACACCCAAGATAGAGAACATTGCTGTGATAGAGATGTACGGAGACATCTGAGGTTCTTCATTGGACACGACAACAACAACATTGTCACATATAATTGACATGGACCCAGAACAGCAGCTTTACATACCCAAGATAGAGGACATTGCTGTGATAGATATGTACGGAGACATCTGAGGCTCTTCATTGGACACGACAACAACAACTTTGTCAGATATAATTGACATGGACCCAGAACAGCAGCTTTACACACCCAAGAATGAGAACATTGCTGTGAAAGAGATGTACGGAGACATCTGAGGTTCTTCATTGGACCCGACAACAACACTAAAAAACCTTGTAGAATATACATTCATGGACAAAACTTTAAGTTGTACCTTTTAGGATGTATATCTGTATTTAGACAATAAATCTATAATATATTTTATACACAGTAACTTTTATTGAAGGCACACGAGATAACCAAGTGTGAACAAAATTACCTCTGTCTTCTTCTTCAAAAAACAGACGAAAAGGTACATCAAGACTTTCCACTTCCATAATTTTTGTTCATGAAATATAAAAGCAGAATGATCCAATACAGTATTAGAACTCTAAAGAAGCGGTCTGGTAGATTAAAAATTGGTGAAACTGCTGGGAGAGTTCACCACTGATGAACCAAACCCTCCCAATATATATTAACATCACAGTAAGGACAGTAGAAGTTTGTTCTAAGTATAAAAAAAAACATTCGTGCTTCAATGATTTCCTTCCCTATATATAGATGGCAAGTTATTGTCTTATATTTGTAGGTCTTGAGTTCCAATTCTTCTCATCAGTTTCATCAGAATTTGATGAAAGGATATTGTGATAAATATAATTTCGGTTATAACAATTTTTATCTTATATCTGTTACGGTATGGATAACGTTTTTTATTTATTAATCAAACAGGCGTGATATTGGAATATTTGCGCCTATTACAGAGGAAACAAACAAAATCAACCCACAAATTAGAATAAAATATTTACAAATTTACAGGTATTAATTGACAGAGTTCATAAAATTTATATATACAAAGATGTAAGAGCCTGCCATATAGGGGGCTGCAATCTCTCTTAGAGTGGTGGTGTCTTGTCCATGGATAATATTTTATTGGGCTATTTTCCATTTATATACTGAAGTGTGAACAGCCTCTTTCTTCTTAAAAAAAATAGACGACATCAAAGTATGAAACTTCATTAAGTTTTGTTTATGAGGGTAAATAACTGTCACAACACCCAACTCACTCCGGACCATATATACCCGGGCCAACCCTCTATATGGCAGACATCAATCCAAAAGAGGACATCCATACAACACCTCAGTTAGCCGGTATTGTGATCAGGGTGTATGGACTGATCTGATCTGCTCAATGGACAAGACACCACTCTAAGAGAGCTTGCAGCCCTCTATATGGCAGACATCAATCCAGAAGAGGACATCCATACGGACACCTCAGTCGGCCGGTATTGTGATCAGTGTGTATGGACCGATCTGATCTGCTTCATGGACAAGACACCATCACCACTCTAAGAGAGCTTGAAGCCCTCTATATGGCAGACATCAATCCAGAACAGGACATCCATACGGACACCTCAGTTGGCCGGTATTGTGATCAGGGTGAATAGACCGATCTGATATTCTCCATGGACAAGACACCACCACTCTAAGAGAGATTGCAGCCCCCTATATGGCAGGCTCGATCCAGAAGAGGTCATCCATACGACACCTCAGTTGGCCGGTATTGTGATCAGGTTGTATGGACCGATCTGATCTGATCCATGGACAAGACACCACCACTCTAAGAGAGATTGCAGCCCTCTATATGGCAGGCATCGATCCAGAAGAGGACATCCATACGACACCTCAGTTGGCCGGTATTGTGATCAGGGTGTATGGACCGATCTGATCTGCTCCATGGACAAGACACCACCACCATCTCAGTTGGCCGGTATTGTGATCAGGGTGTATGGGCCTATCTGATCTGCTCCATGGACAAGATACCACCACCACATAAAGTGTAAATATAACGTTATTGGTGTTATGGGACACTATCGTTTTATAGCAATACCTTTCGGGTTAGGTAACACCCTCTATTAGAGTTCCGGGGTAGGGCGTGGAGAGAGATGACTGGAGATTGGAACTTTAATCGTGAAGCACTTAAAATAAAATGATCAATGAACACGTTACGTAATTGCTGAAGGAACGTGAGAGACCAAACGACTTTCAGTTCACGAAGAAGTTATCATAATATTATCATAATTACTGGCTCCACGCTCACATCGTGAAATATCGATCCCACAAGTCTAATGTATAAGGTTGTCCCAAAAGTTCGTAAACATATTATGATTTATATTTTACAAGTGTTTACGAACTTTTGGGACAACCTTGTATATCTGAAACTTGGCCCACCTGCTGATTGGCCACCCTTGATATAGAACAACGGTTTCGCCAGTTTAATCTACCAAACCGCTGCTGTATTGCATTTTTTTGGTTTTCCTTTTATAGTGATACTGATGCTAGACTCTTGGAATGGGTATTTTAGATGAACTATGGACATAAGCTTTGAGGACAGTAGAATTAAATATAATTATAAATATATAATATGCTTCGAGAATTTCTCTTCAGCAAATTGCGAGTAAAAGTATTTTTTAAAACACAATATAATACATTAATGCGCCATCTGTTATAAGAAATTTGAACCATTTTTGACGCGTATGTTTCTTTTTCTTTTTTAAAAATAAATTAATAATCCACTGCCCTTACTGCAATGATAAAATAATAGGAGGGCCTGGCTTATCATATTATGATTTATGTTTTTTACAAGTGTTTACGAACTTTTAGGACAACCTTGTAATTCTGAAACTTGGCCCACCTGCTGATTGGCCACCCTTGATATAGAACATCAGAATCATTCTTCTATAAGAATTCTGTTATAATTTTACCAAGGTTGTCCCAAAAGTTCGTAAACCAATTATGATTTTTATTTTTCAAGTATTTACAAAATTTTGGGACAACCTTAGTAATATTGGTAACCTTGGTAAAATTATAACAGAATTCTTATAGAAGAATGATTCTGATGTTCTATATCAAGGGTGGCCAATCAGCAGGTTGGCCAAGTTTCAGAATTACAAGGTTGTCCTAAATGTTCTTAAACACTTGTAAAATATAAATCATAATATGTTTACGAACTTTTGGAACAACCTTGTAAACTTAGCTGTACGCCAACCTTTTGCTTTTAGCAAACCTTCTGTTCCAAAACCACTATATCAGGTACCACTCAAAAAGAACAACCTAGCTTATGATATTGTAACAAAGTATTTATTATTTTATTACCAGAGTATTATTTTTTTGTTTATATTTTACTACTCTGTACACTTCTTCCCTCTTTTGTTTATCACTCATAGTTTGTTCTTCCCTTAAATAAATTGCTATGTCATCCTGAAGTTTGTCTTCCCTAATTTTCCACGTAGCATTTTGGTGGAGATGCTGGGTAAGTTAGGGAAGACAAACCGAAGATCGCCGAGAAGACCTTGAAGCCATGGGTGCTGTGATCTACATTTTCAGAGACTGGCTCCAGGATTCCACCGCCGTGCTAAAGTCAAGACCTCCCTCCAAGATGACGATGTCCCTATAGACGATACGACGACAAAGCCGCTCTTCACACCGCAAGAAAAAGGATGCAAAGCTACTAGGAACAAAGTTCCAAGACTTCGATGGAATCCTTGGCAGAAACACGACAGATCCATGTCAGTAACTACAATAATTGCTAACTGTGGGTCACAGCTCACATAGGTAGGGAGCTATGTAACAAAGTATTTATTATTTTATGTACAGAGTATCATTTTTTATGTTTATATTTTGCTATACTCTATCGTGAAGATAGAGGCTGCCTGGCCGGCATTCATATTTCTTGAAAAAAAAGATACTTTGGCCAGTATAAATCTTTTTATTACATCGACGTTTCGACAAAAAAAAAAAAAGAGATTAATTTTTAGCGCCTTGCTATATGTTTTAATTTTTATTTGCTCCTGACGAGGACAAAAGCTTTTTGTCGAAACGTCGATGTAATAAAAAGATTTATACTGGCCGAAGTATCTCTTTTTTCTAGAAATTGCTATACTCTGTACACTTCTTCCCCCTCTTTTGTTTATCACTCATAGTTTGTTCTTGCCTGAAATAAATTGTTGTCTCATCCCGAAGTTGGTCTTCCCTAATTTTCCACGTGGCTATATCTACAACAATGAATGTGAAGGTTATTCACATATTAAAACAAAATGTTAACGTGGGATTCGATGCTGGTTCATGACTGTCTGGAATCGAGGGTGTTACCTACTTGTCCACCGACTTCTTTTTTTTAATCAAACCTCTATACGTGTATTGTGTGTGGATTTTTCATTAAAAAAAAAAAAACATTTTATTTATGCAAAAAACAGTTCCAAAATAACTTTATCAGGTTCCTCTCAAAAAGAGTAACCTATCTTATGTTATTTACAGTGAATAATATAGTGGCGAAGAAATATTTTATAATTTAATATTACTCAATGAAAATATTCAACAGATTATAAATATATATATTACTCTGTATTTGTAAAGTCATCTTTAAATTATTTCTTTGCTTGTTTGTTCAAGATTCCCTAGCTGTAGATAGTTTGGTTGATTTGTTAATATTTGTCGACTAGTCGTGGTGACGTCATCAATAAATACTTTCACATCTCCAAATATACAAGGACTTGATTTCTACGCTACAATATTAAAAATAATAAAGACATATCCTGACCAGGAGCACATGTGCTTTTCAGATGGCAGAGCACCATCTAGTGGAACAGAAATCAACTAAACATTAATTTAACCTGTTCCCTGATATTTGGTCAACCCAATTTCTTGATAAATCAAGAAAAGTCATCCAGATGGCACTCTGCCATCTAAAAATAACATTTGCTCCTGGTCAGAATATGCTTTCTTTATTTTAATGATCAACACCTGACGTTTTGAATATTTTCTATTATTTTCATATATATAAGACAGTTTATGTATTATGATGCATTAGCGCGACATCTGTTATGAAAATTTGAAACTATTATAGACGCGTATGATTCTTTTAAAAATTTAAACAATTTCTACTATCTTTACTTTTCCATTGCAGTAAGGACAGTAGAAATTATTTAAATTTTTAAAAGAATCATACGCGTCTATAATAGTTTCAAATTTTCGTACGTATGCATGTTTGTCGGCTATACACATTCACAATACGTAACCAATCTGACTGAAATTTTAACAGTATATAAAGTTGAATCTGGAAAAACTTATAGGCAAATTTCAAAGATTCTATCTCGAATATATATATATATATATATCCTTGGAATTATTAACAAATTTTCCTTATTTCACTCGCAACCAGCGCCTCACTGCGGTAACTTAGAGAAGTAGAGGTGGGGAAGATGAGAGTAGACAATTTAAAGAATTGTATTGATTCTTCTAATCTATTGTTACAAAGGTGGAAAAATATGAAATAAAATAGTAAATAAAGGGTAGATAATATGTAAGGGAATATATATAGTTGTGTATGTGTACAAATTTATTCAGTAAGTGAGGTTCTCTCACCTTGAGAGAGTCCAAACAAGGTCTTCACTCCTCAGTTCCACACCGAGGAAGTACTTATAGATGTGGGTCTTGGCAGACGCCAGGATGGCCAGGACGTTTAGGCCATGCCCGAAGACCCATCCCTGCATGTGAATAGATAAAAGTGCCCAATGCGGGATTCGATCCCGGGTCTTGTTTGAACGAAATTAATCGGTTTATACGACTCGTTCACAACGACATTCCCAGCAAACGATCTTGTGGTACTGTAAGTCATCGATTTGACACCACAACCTATTTACATATCTCCCATGTCATTACCACTGGCCTCGGTACATGACTCACTTCCTCTTTGCCGAGCTGTTAGGTCGCTAACGAGGCACAAGATCCATCAAAACTACTAACTTAATTAGTGTTAACTTACATGTTGATTCTAACTAAACTACATGGATGGGTTGTTTATCTTCATGTCCTTATACCCTCATGGACTTAAGGAAGATGTACCTTTTAGCATGTATATCGGGATTGAGACAATAACTCTGAAAGATATTACAGTGACCTTTATTGAAGACACACGAGATAACCAATATACACTCATGGACAACACTTAAGGAAGTTGTACCTTTTAGCATGTATATCGGGATTGAGACAATAACTCTGAAAGATATTACAGTGACCTTTATTGAAGACACACGAGATAACCAATATACACTCATGGACAAAACTTGAGGAAGTTGTGCCTTTTAGCATGTATATTTATTTATTTATTATCATTTACAAAGCACGCGATATCCGTCTTGGATATTTGCATGCATACACAAGTTTGGGAGCTTATTTACAGTAATTATTAATATGTAATTAGTTATTATAATAAAAATTATTAACATATTTATCAGTTGGTTAACGATTTAATTACCCTATAATGAATATTAGTGAACATCACATAAGAACAGAAATTTAGAGCTATTTACAGCATATAACTATATATTAGTTATTACAGCCCAGGCTATCTATTACTAAAAAACATTCTACAAAATCTATTAAAATTTATATACATATATCTATTATTAACTATTTGATTTAGACAATTTATATTTATTTGATTTTTGACTCTCAAGTCCTCTACAAGTCGACAGTCCGTTAAAATATGTACAGGATTTTCTTCTTCTGCACCACATGAGCATTTAGGCGAATCCGTCTTTCTGACTTTTTACAAATATGATCTAAAGTTACCGTGTCCAGTAAAAAATTGGACATTGTAAAAGTTTGGCTTGACATATTTGGGTATTTGGGAATCAGTGAAGAAGGACTTGAAAATGGTATTAGTCTTCTCATAGTATTTCTGCAATTTTTCTCTTATGTAATTAGAAATTATATTCCTACTTGAAGAGTCAAATCGGTTGTAATTTACAGTGGACCCTCGGTTTACGAGCACCTTGGAGTACGAGCTTTTCGCAGTACGAGCAAAATTTTTTGAAAAACTTTACCTCGGAATACGAGTGAAATTTCGCATTACGAGCAACTCGTGATGGTTGCCCGTAATCGTGATGGATGAAAATTCACTGGGATCCCTCCCTTCAGATCAGATTCGGGAAATATGTAAAATGTGGGAAACTGTGCAATTGTTCGTAGCAAGAAGAATTGCCCGAGTTTCAATTATTAAAAATAAGAAATTAGTTTCGCACTACGAGCGTTTTGGAGTACGAGCATGGCTCTGGAACGGATTATGCTCGCAAACCGAGGGTCCACTGTATTTCGGTTTTCAACATGTTAGATTCAATATATTCAGTAAGTTTGGGGACTTGTGCAAGTATATGTGTACAATCCGATGATGTTGTACTGTAGGCCTGTATACAATGTTTTAATATACTATATTGAAGAAAATTAAGTTTGTCTTTAGACTTTTTGTTTATGAATGGATACCATATTGGATAACCATAAGTAATTGTACTTCGATATAATGTCTTATACAATATCAGTCTTCGTCTAAAGTCCAGACCCCATGCTTTCTTTGTCAGGCCAAATAGGTATCCACTAGCTCTAGTTACCTTTATGATCATTTCATTAATGTGAGGCGTAAAGTCCAGTTTGCTTCTGACTCGGTGATTTTTAATAGTCACTCCTAGAATCTTGAGTTCTTCAACCGGTTTAATTATCTTGCTACCTGAGACTATTATATCGCTATTGCATTTATATAAATATAATATTTTTGTTTTTTCATCTGACAATTTTAATTTACGACTTTCACACCACTTATTGATTTTTCTTAATACATCATCTATTGTCTTTCTTAGTTGTTCAGGAGTTTTATTCCAACATATTAACGTAATATCATCTGCATATCCTATTGTTTCACAATTATCATCCAGATTATTATTCAGTATCTCATTAATAAGAATATTCCATAATGTGGGAGACAGTGGTCCTCCCTGTGGACATCCTTTACTTAATTTCTTATTAATTTCAGTTGAGGAATATCTAAATCTTATTCTTCTATTATCAAAGTATGATTGTAGAAGTTTTATTATTGAAGCCTGCACACCATCTTCATCTAGTCTTTTCATCAGGGCCGGCCACCATGCATTATCAAACGCTGCACTAATATCCACTGCAATTATTGCTGCATATTCTCTTGTTTTATGTTCTAACGCAATTTTTATTATTTCAGTTAGTGCAGTAATAGTAGATTTCGATCTTCTAAAGCCATGTTGTCGATCACTTAGTAAATTAAAATCTTATAATATTTTATTATTCTGTTATTAATTATTTTTTCAAATATTTTAGAAATGTTGGAGTTAAGACATAAAGGTCTATAATTTTTATAGTAATTAAAATCTGTTTTTCCAGGTTTCGGAATAATTATTGCCTCTGCTCTTTTCCATTCAGCAGGATAGTATTGTATGTCTAAACATTTTTGAAATAGTTTCACCAATATAGGATCTATAAATTGTTTAGTGTGCCTTATCATGTTGTTAGAGATGTTGTCTATTCCGGGAGATTTCTTTGGATTTAATTTGTCAATCAAGTCGTTGACTTCAGTAATCATAACCATCGGTTTTTCTTTATTGAGTAGTTTTAAATTATGATTTCTTATACTTTTATGGATGTTTGTATCTTCTTCACATTTATCATCTGGAAATAAGTTATTCAATAATTCCTCACCCTTCTGCAAACATTCCATATCAGTATTACCCTCCAAAATTTGCATATTTCTCTTCCGCTTAGATCCACTTTTGATGTTTTTGTACACCTTATATAAGTTTCCATAAGGGTTGTTCGATTTGTTTTCCTCCAGAAAAATTCTCCATAATGCTTTCCTAGCTTTTTCTATTTCCCGTAAATACTTATTTCGTATGCTTTTATAATATTGTTTAATATGATTAGGGCAATTTTTGTTTCTATAGTAACAGTTTCTAAGATAATGACACAGTGATCCTTTAGAAGCTGTAAATTCGTATTCCACCACTTATTACTAATATTATTTTTTGTTGTCATATTATTATTTACTTTAAGTGAATTATGTGCTGCCTCAATCAGTATGTTCGTAAGTTCTTTTACCGTTTGATAAATCATTTCTGGTGTATCCATTATGTCTAGTAAGTTTTCAATTTTTTCTTGTTCAGTACTGTTAATTATCTGACTAAAACTTAACCAGTTCGCATTTTTCTCATTAAATTTCCAAGTGGAATAATATTTTTCTGAACTAAATTGTTCGTTTGTAGATATTTCAAAAGATATAGCCACATGATCTGGAATTTGCGATATCTGCTCTGTCTTCCAATTTCTGATCGCCGCAATTGCCTGTTTATTTGTTAGTGTGAGATCAATCACACTTGCATCACGACACGTGAAAGTTTTATTATTATGGATAATCAAGTTTATTTCATCTATGATAGGGATCAGTCTATGTCCATTATAATTTTTCCTGATGTCATACCATAACGGAGCTCTGGCGTTGAAATCGCCGCAAATTATCACCGGTATATGTAAATTTGTATTAATTAACTTCTTCATAAATTCCTCGTGCTCACTTTTTATTGAATTCGGATGTATATAAATGTTGGAAAGATATATTTTCTTACTTTTTGTTTGTATGGTTATAGTTGTAGCGAATGAGTTAGTGAATTCTGTACTTAATTGAATTTTTAGGCTGCTATTTCTTACAATTATTGCCGTATTTATATTGGGACTGTTCATCAATTGATATTTTGTACAAGGTCCTGGAAATATTACCTCCTCTTTGATTATATAAGGTTCTTGAATCATTACTATATCTGCATTTCTAATTTCATCAGATGCACAAAGCTCATTTATGCAATTTTTGCTTTTTCTGGTATTTTGTTGAATAATTTTTATTTTGTCAATATATAGTTTTCGCCCCATCATTCTGGAAGTTTATTATTGGCCCGCATCTTCTATAAGTGTAGAATAGTCTGTTCTTTGTATTATGATTTGCATCTCTTTTTTATAGATTGGGCAGTCTTGACTATTCGGTTTATGCTCCAAATCTCGATTTCTAAAATGTGGATGTTTGACGCAGTTGCAGCATTTAACTGTAGTCGAGCATTCGTGTTCTCCCTCTTTTTCACATTTAATACATTTTTTGGGATTGGGACAGTTATTCCTCTTATGATTAGGATTAAATAAAAAGCAGTTCTGACATTGGTTCACTAATATTTTATCTTTAATATCGCATCGTTGAATATCAGTGTAAAATTTTCCCTTTCTCTTCATAATTTGGTAGACTCTAGGTGAAACCCTCAGTACTACATCTTGCTCTGGTCTATTGGTTTTCATTGGAAATAGCACTTTGATCTCTTCACTGAGTTGAGAAAGTTCAGGGTTCATCTCACATAACGTTGTCGATAAATTAGCTAAGTTTGTCATCTTGTTGACTGATTTTATGACTATGTTTGGATCTCTTAGTTTTGGCTTGTATATTTTACTGCACTGGTTTAGATCATCTTGCTTAGTAAAACTTTCTATCATTCGATCTATATCTTGATCTTTAGGCAATTTTATTACTGTATCTTTCCTAGTATTAAATACCTTGCTAATCCTAATTTTATTTCCCTCCTGTCGTAAATATTTTATACTATCATTCACCTTTTGTTGTACCTGTGAAATGTTTTGATTTTCATTGGCAGTTATTATGATAGTTTGTTCCTCAGGAATTTGCTTTTCTTTTTGAATAAATTTATCTTCCCCATATTTTACCACCTCTGCATACGAGTCCTTGTTTCTGCTTTGTTTTACTATTTGGGATAAATCGTTTCTAATGTCGGTATAATTTTTCTGCATACATTCCCCAATTCCATTTAAACTCTGTTCTAGTTTCACTAATTCTATTACACTATCCTTTAGCTGTTTTGTTGTACTTTTTACATATCCAATATCTTGTTTATTCAACGTTTTTTGATTGTTATCAAATTTGTCTACAAAATATTTACATAATTCATCCAACCTGTCTAATATTAATGCATTCATTGTTTTGCATATCTATTGACAGCGTAAAATTTTAATGAATTATTAGCGTTATTTAAAGTATTTAATTCAATCCAAAAGATTTAGCAATATTAATATATAATTTCAAAATTCAATATGTTTAAATATAAACTGGGTTTAAAATATTTCAAAATATATAATATAACAAAAGTTAAATCAAATTTAAAGTATATTTACCGGGAAATTAGGAGCAATGCAATACACGTCCACTCAGTCTGGCCGCCTGGTGGCCGAAAAAATATCGGGATTGAGACAATGACTCTGAAAGATATTACAGTGACCTTTATTGAAGACACACGAGATAACGAATATACACTCATGGACAACACTTAAGGAAGTTGTACCTTTTAGCATGTATATCGGGATTGAGACAATAACTCTGAAAAATATTACAGTGACCTTTATTGAAGACACACGAGATAACCAATATACACTTATGGACAAAACTTAAGGAAGTTGTACATTTTAGCATGTATATCGGGATTGAGACAATAACTCTGAAAGATATTACAGTGACCTTTATTGAAGACACACGAGATAACCAATATACACTCATGGACAACACTTAAGGAAGTTGTACCTTTTAGCATGTATATCGGGATTGAGACAATAACTCTGAAAGATATTACAGTGACCTTTATTGAAGACACACGAGATAACCAATATACTACACTCATGGACAACATTTATGGAAGTTGTACCTTTTAGCATGTATATCGGAATTGAGACAATAACTCTGAAAGATATTACAGTGACCTTTATTGAAGACACGCGAGATAACCAGTATACACTCATGGACAAAACTTAAGGAAGTTGTACCTTTTAGCATGTATATCGGGATTGAGACAATAGCTCTGAAAGATATTACACTGACCTTTATTGAAGAAACACGAGATAACCAATATACACTCATGGACAAAACTTAAGGAAGTTGTACCTTTTAGCATGTATATCGGGATTGAGACAATAACTCTGAAAGATATTACAGTGACCTTTATTGAAGACACACGAGATAACCAATATACACTCATGAACAACACTTAAGGAAGTTGTACCTTTTAGCATGTATATCGGGATTGAGACAATTACTCTGAAAGATATTACAGTGACCTTTATTGAAGACACACGAGATAACCAATATACACTCATGGACAACATTTATGGAAGTTGTACCTTTTAGCATGTATATAGGAATTGAGACAATAACTCTGAAAGATATTACAGTGACCTTTATTGAAGACACACGAGATAACCAATATACACTCATGGACAACACTTAAGGAAGTTGTACCTTTAGCATGTATATCGGAATTGAGACAATAACTCTGAAAGATATTACAGTGATATTTATTGTAGACACACGAGATAACCAGTATACACTCATGGAATACACTTAAGGAAGTTGTACCTTTCAGCATGTATATCAGGATTGAGACAATAACTCATGTCAGAGGAGGGGGAGCATTAACAAGCTCACTAAACAACCTGGGCTCAGCTGGCCATGCTGATAGTACCCTGTAAGGACTCCAGGGATACAGGATGTACTCCATGTTAGCTGTACATGGTGTCTGTTCCTCATGTCAGAGGCGGCCATTTCTTTTGCAGCTAAGTCAGTGGCCTGCCACTGAGTAGTTCTTCCAGTCTTAATGACAAAGACAGACACAATCTACTTCACCCAGTCATGATAGTTGTCAAGTCTCAAGCTTTACAAGCTTGATACCCTAATATGATTGAGTGGAGATAAGAAAGAAGGAGATAAATAGATTTAAAACGTAGATATCGTTGTTGTTTGTAGTTCTGTGTTCTACGTATCGTCTACATTCAGAAGAACACCAATATTTTGTAGATGTCATTAAAACACTAATTATAACCCGTTATGTTTTTCTATGACCTTCAGTGAACTGGACCGGGGCCAAGGTTTCAATGTCACAATAGTAAGGCTGTAGGTATATGGGGTTTTAGAAAGTTTTGGTAAAAAAATTAAAAATCGCAATAAGTATTATATATGCCTTTTATTATCATTATTATTTCATTTTGAAATTATTTTTCACATAGGTAAATATATATATAAACACGCATGTGCAAATATATATAAACACGTATATGCAAATATGTATATACACCGCATATGCAAATATGTATATAAACACGTATATGATTATATGTATATAAACACAGATATATACAAATATTTTTATAAATATTTATATGCAAATATGTATATAAGCACGTATATGCATGTATGTAGATTAACACCTATATGTAAATAAACACACATATGCGAAAAAAAAATGTACACGCTTGTTCGGCGGTACATATACTAAAATTGGAACGATACAGAGAAGATTAGCATGGCCCCTGCGCATGGATGAAACGCAAAATCGTGAAGCGTTCCACACATATGCGAATATGTACACAAACACCTATATGCAAATATGTATATAAACACACATAGGCGAATATGTATACAAACACATATATGCAAATATGTATATAAACACACATAAGCGAATATGTATACAAACACCTATATGCAAATATGTATATAAACACACATAGGCGAATATGTATACAAACACCTATATGCAAATATGTATATGTAATATATCCGATAGTTATTACACTGCAATATTTGATGTATTACACTGTTGTAGAATCCTGTCGACTTATTGTAATATTAATCCAAGTTATTACACTGCAATATTTGATGTATTACACTGTTGTAGAATCCTGTCGACTTAACCGTTCTGTGGCAATATCGTTGCGGAATTTCTTGTTGTTCGATTTGAATGGTGAGGATTGGTTGAAACGCAGTCGTTTGAGTGGAAGTTGAAGCATACAGTTAGGAATAATCAGGACACGTGATGGGGTTTGAAAATAAAAGGTAACTGGGTTGGAGGAAAGAAAGCTTGAGAAGAGCGGAGCGGGTTTTGATTATTCCTTATCTGATCACATGGTGGTGATTGACTTAGCTATGAGCTGAGCTGAGAGAGAGATCTCTAGAACAGATGTTACCTTGGTGGGAGCAAGTCGAAGGCTGATCCGAACTCGGTGGGAGCCAAGTCGCTACTGATCTGAACTCGGTGGGAGCCAAGTCGCTACTGATCTGAACTCGGTGGGAGCCAAGTCGCTACTGATCTGAACTCGGTGGGAGCCAAGTCGCTACTGATCTGAACTCGGTGGGAGCCAAGTCGCTACTGATCTGAACTCGGTGGGAGCCAAGTCGCTACTGATCCGAACTCGGTGGGAGCCAAGTCACAACTGACTATTCTTGCCTTTCGATTTAACACCACGAGTTGTCTTCCTTCCCATTGGTCGAAGGATGGAACGTGTCCGTTTTTCTATTGGTTGACCTATTTAGGGGGGCTTTCCTAATTGGACCGGCGGCTGCTTTGATGGAAGATACGCCCGGCCTGGGTCAGGAAGTATCGTGTTAGTTCGACTCTATTTTACTTCCGCGGTATCAAATACGTCCGGTCCTGTCCGGAAATATTGGGCGTCTCTATACGAATATAACTTCTGCGGATACCAGATACGTCCGGGCTTTGCGAGGAAGTATTGACTGTACAAGTTATTTATACTTGTGCCCGCTTTTAGCCTGCTTCCTATGTCTTGTTGCCACTGTCTTTCCTCCAGTTACCTTATTCTTTATTAAATATTTGAAAGTCATACATTGTACATGCATAGTGGGTCGGGGTGCATACAATTATATACAAATTATGACATATATCAACACACATAGGCGAATATGTATACAAACACCTATATGCAAATATGGATATGAACACACATAGGCGAATATGTATACAAACACCTATATGCAAATATATATATATATATATATATATATATATATATATATATATATATATAAACATGTATATGCAAATATGTATATAAACCCGCATATGCAAATATGTAGATCTACACGTATATGATAATATGTATGTCATTGTGTATATAAACACAGATATATGCAAATATATATATATATATATATAAACACATATATACAAATATGTATATAAACACACGTATATGCAAATATGTATATAAAAACACACATATATACAAATAGATATATAAACACACGTATGCAAATATGTATATAAACAAACATATGCAATTATGTATATAAACCCATACGAGGTGTGTTCAAAAAGTATCGCGACTTTTGAATTTTCGCGGGTTACGTATATTCGAATTTCGATCTTTTTGTGGCTTTATGTTGGTACTCATGTCTCTCACTTATGCCGACAAGCTCGGCCATTTTGAATGTTCACTTAATTTTTGACAGCTGCTTTGCTTGCAGGTGCTTTGGATCGTCTTCGATTTTTACCTATTAAAAAAATGGATCAAAGAACCTGTATCAAATTTTGTGTGAAAAACGAAATTAAGTGCGCGGATGCATTCCGAATGTTGACTATGGCATACGGAGAAGCTACCTTGGACCGAAGCAACGTTTATCGGTGGTACAAAATGTTCTCAGAAGGCCGAGAAGATGTGAACGACGAAGAGCGTGCCGGACGCCCGAGCACTTCAACAACAGACGGAAAAATTAATGAAGTGGAAAAAATGATATTGGCCAATCGTCGAATCACCGTTAGAGAAGTTGCTGAGGACCTAAACATATCGATTGGCTCGTGCCATTCGATTTTTATCAATGATTTGGGCATGAGACGGGTCGCCGCGAAATTCGTACCAAAATTGCTCAATTGCGACCAAAAACAGCAACGCATGAACATTGCTAATGAGATGTTGGACTCTTTCCGCGACTACCCAAATTTGCTCCAGAGGGTCATAACTGGTGACGAAGCGTGGGTTTATCGTTATGACGTGGAAACCAAAGCTCAATCATCTCAATGGAAGCTGCCGCACGAACCAAGGCCGAAAAAAGCACGCCAAGTTCGGTCGAATGTGAAAGTTTTGCTGACAGTTTTCTTCGATTGCAGGGGCGTGGTGCATCATGAGTTCTTGCCACAGGGTAGAACGGTCAATAAGGAATATAACCTGCAAGTTATGCGCAATTTGCGCGAAGCAATCCGCCAGAAACGCCCAGATTTGTGGAAGAACCAAAATTGGCTTTTGCACCACGATAACGCCCCTGCTCACACATCGTTGCTTGTGCGCGACTTTTTGGCCAAAAACAACACACTTATGATGCCGCGCAGCCACCGTATTCCCCAGATCTGGCCCCCTGTGACTTTTTCTTGTTCCCTAAACTGAAGAGGCCCATGAAAGGACGACCTTACGCTACGCTTGACGAGATAAAGACGGCATCGAAGGAGGAGCTGAAAAATATTTTTAAAAATGATTTTTTGAAGTGCTTCGAAGATTGGAAAAACCGTTGACACAAGTATATAATATCTCATAGGGATTACTTTAAAGGGGACAAAATAGGTATTCATGAATAAATAAATAATTTTTGAAAAAACACAAAAGTCGCGATACTTTTTGAACACACTTTGTATATGCAAATATGTATATAAATACACATATATATAAATAGACATATAAACACACATATGCAAATATGTATAGAAACACAAATATGCAAATATGTATAGAAACACACATATATATTGTAACATAGTATTTATTAATTTTATTTAGGTAACATACTATTTCTTAATTTTATTATTTTTATTTAACAGAGTGGTCATTTTTATGTTTCATATCTGGCGACTCTGTAAATTTTCCTCGTGGCATATCTTTTGTTTACCTTTGATAGTTTGTCCTTCCTTCCCTGAAATAAATTTTGTTTCCTCCTGAAGTTTTTGTCTTCCCTAATTTTCCACGTGGCATTTTGGTGGAGATGCCGGGTAAGTTAGGGAAGACAAACTGAAGATTGCCGAGAAGACCTTGAAGCCATGGGTACTGTGATCTAAATTTTCGGAGACTGACTCCAGGATTCCACCGCCGTGCCAAAGCCAAGACTTCCCTCGAAGATGACGATGTTCCTATAGACGATACGACGACAAAGCCGCTCTTCACGCCGCAAGAAAAATGACGCAAAGGTACTAGGGACAAAGTTCCAAGACTTCGATGGAATCCTTGGCAGAAGCACGTCAAATCCACGTCAGTATCTACAATAATTGCTAGCTGTGGGTCACAGCTCCCATAGGGAAGAAGCTATGTAACATAGTATTTATTAATTTTATTTATGTAACATAGTATTTCTTAATTTTATTATTTTTTATTTAACAAAGTGGTCATTTTTATGTTTCATATCTGGCGACTCTGTAAATTTCCCTCGTGGCATATCTTTTGTTTACCTTTGATAGTTTGTCCTTCCCTGAAATAAATTTTGTTTCTTCCTGAAGTTTTTGTCTTCCCTAATTTTCCACGTGGCAATATAAATAGACATAAGCACACGTATATACAAACATGTATATAAACACACATATACAAATATATATTATATAAAATAAAATGGATAAGATTTCTGTTGATTTTTGATCATCTTGAGGATTATACTATGTTAATGCAGTCGTGGTTTAAAATCTTGAAAGTATAATAATAAAAATAGTTTTGATCAGATATTTCTTTACTTGAACTTATGGAATATATTTAAAAAAAAAACATAATTTGATTAAAGTGCTGCCTGGCTTAAGGCGTAAGAATAAAAAAATGGAAAACTTATTTACATAATGTACAAAAGGTTTGAGCCGGCCATCGGGAAACAACAACAAAGAATTTTTATAGGGGAAGCGTGATGTCTGGAGGTCGATTTAGCAGAGTATTTAAATATAAGAAATATAATTTTAAATAAAATAATATTTCAATATAGTATGTATATAACCACGTATGTGTGAATACGTATATATAAAGGTGTTGGAAGCTAACAGTGCGGTAAAACGGGGTCAAACGTAATTAGAGACGTCAATTAACATCCCGTGATGTAAGGAAGGCTCCAAGGATGTAAACACATCTCGCAATGACATTCCTGGCGTCGGCGGCCTTGTCGCCTCCGAGCTTGGACATTTGTCCCCGTGGATACATCGTCGGACAGTTTGGCCGTCATGTGACGCAATTGTCACTCTCTGATGGGTATTTTTGGACATTTGTCTCCGTTGATCATGGTTGGTCATTATAGCACCTGTTGACGCGATTGTAGCACTTTCTCGCGTTTAATTTTAGACATTTCCCCGTGGTAGCATCATCTTAAAGTAATTGATACAATTGTATCGCTGACAAGGTTGTTTTGTACGTTTGTATTATGGCTATTCTAGCATTAAGGCAGCAGAATTCTTGGTGTAAACAACAGAACAAATCATTACTGTGGAGGACACCAGAGAATATCGGCGCGAACAACACAAGTAATCACGTTATAACTAAGGAAGCAAGTAAAGAACTGAGCTAACCTACAAGTAATCACGTTATAACTAAGGAAGCCAGTAAAAACGGCGCTAACCACACAAGTAATCTCGTTATAACTAAGGAAGCCAGTAAAGAACTGAGGTAACCACACAAGTAATCAAGTTTTATAACTAAAGAAGCCAGTAAAGTACTGAGCATACCACACAAGTAATGACGTTATAACTAAGGAAGCCAGTAAAGAACTGAGCTAACCACACAAGTAATCTCGTTTTATAACTAAGGAAGCCAGTAAAGAACTGAGCTAACCACACAAGTAATCACGTTATAACTAAAGAAGCCAGTAAGGAACTGAGCTAACCACACGAGTAATCACGTTATAACTAAGGAAGCCAGTAAAGTACTGCGCTAACCGCACAAGTAATCATGTTATAACTAAAGAAGCCAGTAAAGTACTGCTCTAACCGCACAAGTAATCACGTTATAACTAAAGAAGCCAGTAAAGAACTGAGCTAACCACACGAGTAATCACGTTATAACTAAGGAAGCCAGTAAATAACGGCGCTAACCACACAAGTAATCTCGTTATAACAAAGGAAGCCAGTAAAGAACTGAGCTAACCACACAAGTAATCACATTTTTTATAGCTAAGGAAGCCAGTAAAGAACTGCTAACCACACTAGTAATCACGTTATAACTAAGGAAGCCAGTAAAGTACCGCGCTAACCACACAAGTAATCACGTTATAACTAAGGAAGCCAGTGAAGAACTGAGCTAACCACATAAGTAATCACGTTATAACTAAGGAAGCCAGTAAAGTACTGCGCTAACCACACAAGTAATCAACAACAACAACAAAAGCTTTATTAAGACCTTTTAGTCTTATACAGATTCTCCAAGCAGAAATATAGGATACATGCAGAAAAAACAGTGATAGAACTTAATGGTATCATGATATTTATATACAGGGAAAATTATATAAAGACAATCAAGCTAATAGATTAATATGGGCAAATTGGAGGCAAAGGAAGTTACTATACATGGATTTACCAGGGATTCTCGTGTGGAGTTATTTGGTAGCAGCTCTGAGACTTTTCATAGCAATGTAGAACTTTTCCTAGTCATCATACCCGCCCTTGACATTGCCGGTTGGACTTCACTTGTAAGCATTTCGACCTGTGAGTCAATTGTGGAGACTTCCGCTAGTGAATTAGTTGAATCCCTCAAGCTGCTTTTGTAAGATGTAGCCTTGTCAGCTGTCCAGGAATACTTGCCAACAGAACGAAACTTCGTATCAACTTTTGTCTTCATATTGTTTAGACCATTAAAATTTGGGACAAGTGGTAGATGATCCAAATAAGGCATGCATTCAATAGTAAGATTAGCAATCAGCTCAAATAGTGCAGGCGAAACAATAGAAAGATCTATAACTGAGGATCCTTGAGTTGAAGAGAATAAAAGATTCCATATTTATCACTGATAGATCTGCCGTCTATTACCGTGAGTGAATTCTCATCGAGAAAATAATAATTCTACAGAGTCTATTCCAGTAGATTATTCCATGAGGATTGTTTCTTAGTGATGTAACATTTTATTTTGATAATTAGAATGTTTATGCTGAGCTACAAGCGCAGATTGACGACTTTTATACGTTTTTAGAAATGAGCAATTATGTGATAGTTCTTGTCGAGGTTGTCGCAAAATTCATCCAGAGAAATATATTTTAACTGTGAAAAATTAGGTTTGACGGTGGTACAATATGAATGCTATCCGAAGTTTGCTATAATGCATCCCCGTTGGAGCTGACAACGCAGCCATTTAAAACAGAGTAGCTTATATCACGGACAATTAGCCTGTTATCTCTTAGTTTGGAAACAGTTCCCTTACTCATGAGTTCTTTTCGCTTGCTAATCAGTACTCTCCTCTGGTCTCTAATAGTTAGAGGGTAATCTTTATTTATGAATATCTTTTTGTCCCTGAGTCTGAAAGCGTTTCTAAAAAGCAGAATTCATTGATTGAAATCAGGCACTTCAATAAGCAGCGGCGAGTTAGCTTTTTTTTTTTTGTCAATCTTCGGCACTGTTCTATCTTAAGATCTTCAGAAATTTGCATCGTGTTTGAAATCAGATCTTGGATTAAACCTCGAGATTCTTCAGGGGTTTCGCTTTTTGCTCCTTCCAGTCCGTAAATAATAAAGTTCTTTTCCCTCTGACTCATCTCTCCAAGCTCCAACCGTCTCTCGAGATCGGATATTCTATTTGTATTAAGCGAAACAGATTTAGAAGTGGTTTCCAATGATGACTCGAAGTGTTGTAGGCGCTGATTTATTTTATCCAATCCTTGTTCTACCGAAACAAGTCTAGTCTCCATTTTTTACCAAAGTCATCTATTTTAGTTGAAAGTGCTAAAATTAGATCATGCAAATCTTTATCTCTGCCTGCATCTAATGTTGTTTGCCTTGTCTGTTTGGGGCCAGGATTTGGTTCAATACCTGACATGAGCAGTAGCATTAAAATAATACATCGACGGGTTCCCTTTCCAGAATGCGTAAAAGAGATAACCTTGAAGTTATTTTCATAACAAAGAAAAGTTTTAGCACGAAAAATTACATATCTAGAGATCACAGCAGCTTCTCTAGCAAAAATGAAGATATCAATTATAGAAATAAATGAAATCAGCTTCATAATTTTTGTAGAGAATATATAAACTCTAGGCCAACGGCAGGATACTCACAAGAAGGCGTAACCCAAGTAGAAGTACATAAAAGCAAATTATAAGTTTAAAATATTTACTTATCGAGAGCCGAGGAATTCAACGACCGCTCAACTTGGCCACCTTGCGGAGAATCCACCACACAAGTAATCACATTATAACTAAGGAAGCCAGTTAAGAACTGAGCTAACCACACAAGAAATCACGTTATAA
Organism: Cordylochernes scorpioides; assembly: GCA_030710605.1. NCBI lineage: Eukaryota > Metazoa > Arthropoda > Arachnida > Pseudoscorpiones > Chernetidae > Cordylochernes > Cordylochernes scorpioides. Next base: position 43,574,576 of record CP092870.1, on the reverse strand, counting down.
CTAAGGAAGCAAGTAAAGAACTGAGCTAACCACACAAGTAATCACGTTATAACTAAGGAAGCAAGTAAAGAACTGAGCTAACCACACAAGTAATCACGTTATAGCTAAAGAATCAAGTAAAGAACTGAGCTAACCACACAAGTAATCACGCTATAACTAAGGAAGCAAGTAAAGAACTGAGCTAACCACACAAGTAATCACGTTATAACTAAGGAAGCAAGTAAAGAACTGAGCTAACCAAACAAGTAATCACGTTATAACTAAGGAAGCAAGTAAAGAACTGAGCTAACCACACAAGTAATCACGTTATAGCTAAAGAAGCAAGTAAAGAACTGAGCTAACCACACAAGTAATCACGCTATAACTAAGGAAGCAAGTAAAGAACTGAGCTAACCACACAAGTAATCACGTTATAACTAAGGAAGCAAGTAAAGAACTGAGCTAACCAAACAAGTAATCACGTTATAACTAAGGAAGCAAGTAAAGAACTGAGCTAACCACACAAGAAATCACGTTATAACTAAGGAAGCAAGTAAAGAACTGAGCTAACCACACAAGTAATCACGTTATAACTAAGGAAGCCAGTAAAGAACTGAGCTAACCATACAAGTAATCTCGTTATAACTAAGGAAGCAAGTAAAGAACTCAGCTAACCACACAAGTAATCACGTTATAACTAAGGAAGCAAGTAAAGTACTGAGCTAACTACACAAGTAATCACGTAATAACTAAGGAAGCCAGTAAAGAACTGAGCTAACCACACAAGTAATCACGTTATAACTAAGAAAGCAAGTAAAGAACTGAGCTAACCACACAAGTAATCACGTTATAACTAAGGAAGCCAGTAAAGAACCGCGCTAACCACACAAGTAATCACGTTATAACTAAGGAAGCCAGTAAAGAACCGCGCTAACCACACAAGTAATCACGTTATAACTAAGGAAGCCAGTAAAGAACCGCGTTAACCACACAAGTAATCACGTTATAACTAAGGAAGCCAGTAAGGAACCACTTCAAGTCTAATACATCACAGAAAGTGAGAAGATGCAATGATTCATCTCTACCAACGGGCAGCTGACAGCTAGCAGTTATGAACATGACTAATGACTATCATAAATCTCCATCACTCGCCTAGCATAGTTCCTCTGACCGCCACTAGAGGCACCACAGTAGAGGTGACGTCATATGACCTCCACTCCACATCGGCGCTTCCTAAATTCACACTTTCTACCTCAACCCGAAGCTATATTTACATACAGAAACTGACAAAGTTACTTTTACGGGTTATCACACAAAAATACAATATACTAAGGGCCTAAAGTAATACTAACTTAATACCCAGATAAACGTTTCACTCAAGAGTACAACACCAACAACAAAAAGGATCAATTATAACCCATATACAAATTCACTTTTGTTTTATTTCTCACATTGATTGGCGTTCTTATGCCCTTACATAGGACATCCATAGGGCACCTCAGTATTGTGATCAGGGTGTATGGACCGATCTGCTCCATGGACAAAACACCACCACCACTCTAAGAGAGCTTGCAGCCCTCTATATGGCAGACATCAATCCAGAAGAGGACATCCATACAACACCTCAGGTGGCCGGTATTATGATTTGGGTGCATTGACCGATCTGCTCCATGGACAAGACACCACCACCACTCTAAGAGAGCTTGCAGCCCTCTATATGGCAGACATCAATCTAGAAGAGGACATCCATACAACACCTCAGGTGGCCGGTATTATGATGAGGGTGCATTGACCGATCTGCTCCATGGACAAGACACCACCACCACTCTAAGAGAGCTTGCAGCCCTCTATATGGCAGACATCAATCTAGAAGAGGACATCCATACAACACCTCAGTTGGCCGGTATTATGATCAGGGTGCATTGACCGATCTGCTCCATGGATAAGGCACCACCACTCTAAGAGAGCTTGCAGTCCTCTCTATGGCAGACATCAATCCAGAAGAGGACATCCATACGGACACCTCAGTTGGCCGGTATTGTGATCAGGGTGTATGGACCGATCTGCTACATGGACAAGACACCACCACCACTCTAAGAGAGCTTGAAGCCCTCTATATGGCAGACATCAATCCAGAAGAGGACATCCATAGGGCACCTCAGTTGGCCGGTATTGTGATCAGGGTGTATGGACCGATCTGCTCCATGGACAAGACACCACCACCACTCTAAGAGAGCTTGCAGCCCTCTATATGGCAGACATCAATCCAGAAGAGGACATCCATAGGGCACCTCAGTATTGTGATCAGGGTGTATGGACCGATCTGCTCCATTGTCAAGACATCACCACCACTCTAAGAGAGCTTGAAGCCCTCTATATGGCAGACATCAATCCAGAAGAGGACATCCATAGGGCACCTCAGTATTGTGATCAAGGTGTATGGACCGATCTGCTCCATTGTCAAGACACCACCACCACTCTAAGAGAGCTTGCAGCCCTCTATATGGCAGACATCAATCCAGAAGAGGACATCCATACGGACACCTCAGTTGGCCGGTATTGTGATGAGGGTGTATGGGCCGATCTGCTCCATGGACAAGAAATCACCATAATGATTAAATGAACAATCAATTGTCAAAACCAACAGAAAGAATATAGAAAGCGAGGGCGATTGGTAAATAAAAAAATAATAAAAAAATCAGACGACCTTGTTCTCAAGGCTAATACTATCAAAGGAGTGAAAGTGTCGATCTATGTTCCTATTGGTTGATGGCAGAAAGCCAACTAGCAACAGCCAATTAAAACGCTTTTCGTACAAAAACTTATCTACATACATCGAAGCTGATTTATTGTCCATTCTGTGATGAATATTCACGCTGTACTGCAGCCGACCTCGATTCCTTCTTTATTGACTTTTTTCAATTAAAGTATTTTATCAATAAGTTTATGTGTGGAGACCTATCTTACGTTAAAATATAGGAATTCTCTTGTGTAGGATCTTTACTAAGCCTCAATTGTAAAGGTTTATATATTTGATTTTGTTATTACTACAGTTTAAGAAAATTCGAAAAAAATCCAACCTGTATGAAATACAGTAGAACAACCTCCATGAGAGAAAACCTCTCTACAAAGGACAGTTTCCATCACCAATACAGTAGAACAACCTCCATGAGAGGATACCTCTCTACAAAGGACAGTTTCCATCACCAATACAGTAGAACAACCTCCATGAGAGGACACCTCTCTACAAAGGACAGTTTCCATCACCAATACAGTAGAACTACCTCTGTGAGAGGACACCTCTCTACTAAGGACAGTTTCCATTACCAATACAGTAGAACAACCTCCATGAGATGACACCTCTCTACAAAGGACAGTTTCCATCACCAATACAGTAGAACTACCTCTGTGAGAGGACACCTCTCTACTAAGGACAGTTTCCATTACCAATACAGTAGAACAACCTCCATGAGATGACACCTCTCTAAAAAGGACAGTTTCCATCACCAATACAGTAGAACAACCTCCATAAGAAGATACACCCGCTATAGGACACCTCTCTACAAAGGACAGCTTCCATCACCAATACAGTAGAACTACCTCCATGAGAGTACACTCCCGCTAGAGGAAACCTCTCTACAAAGGACAGTTTTCATTGACAAAATTACCATTTTTTACTATTTAGTAACTCTCCAATAAGAGGACAACTCTCCCTAAAGGACACTTTGGCTCGGCAATTAAGAAGAAAAATGATTTTTTTATTTTAAAAACTTCACTTTCATCTTTATGCTTTCCTCGATATATCGACAGAGACGAGATCTTGACCCAAAATCCCGACAAGTTCAAAATCCCTACAGAGTCAAAATCCTTAAATGGTCAAAATCACGACAGAAAAAAATCCCTACAAGGTCCAAATCCCAAAAGGGTAAAGGTTACGACAACAAAATCCCTACAAGGTCAAAATCCCAACAATAAAAATCCCTACAGCCAAAATCCCTAAAAGGTTAAAATCCCAACAGTAAAAATCTCGACAACCCAAATCCCGAAAGGGTCCAAAAACAACAACTAAAATCCTTATAAGGTCAAAATCCCTAAATGGTCAATATCCCGACATAACAAAATCCCAACAGTAAAGATCCCTATAAGGTCAAAATCGACATAAAAAAATCCCAACAGCCAAAATCAGCCAAATCCTTCTACTGCCCTTACTGCGATGGAAAAATATATTGGGAGGGCTTGGCTCATTAGTGGTGAACCCTCCCAGCGGTTTCACCAATTTAATCTACCAGGCCGCTTCTTTAGAGTTCTAATACTGTATTGGATCATTCTGTTTATACAAGGGGGGATCAATAAATAAGGGAGGCCCTTTTTACTAAAAGATTCGGATTATGAATTCTAAAAACGAAAGAATTCTAACATGTTGTGGGCTCTAACATGTTCTACAGCTTTTTCATATTGCCACGTGGAAAATTAGGGAAGACAAAAATTATTCTCCTTGAATTCCGGGCTAATTGGCCTTTGAGGTAGGGTCTTCTAGCCTCAACATGGCTGCAGAACGCGAACTGGTGGCAAGGGATCCTAAGATCTGGCTGTGGATGAGTCATCGCAGGGGTGGAGAAAACTTGGAGAAGTCAGAGAAACAGCGCCTTGATGCAGTGAGAAGCAGGGACGGAGTCCAGTTGAGGAGGCAGGAGAAAATTTGCATCGGCCGGGAATCGAACCCGGGCCGCCCGCGTGGTAGGCGAGCATTCTACCACTGAACCACCGATGCAAAAGATACAACTATAGAAAAAGACAAAAACTTCAGGATGAGACAACAATATTTCAGGCAAGAACAAACTATGAATGATAAACAAAGGATAAGCCACTAGGGAAATTTACAGAATAGCAAAATATAAACATAAAAATGACTACTCTGTTAATAAAAATAATAAAATTAATAAATACCATGTAACAATATAGATAAAACAAACTTCAGCAAAATTGTTTCAAACGTTTAGACGAAAATATTATATTTTGTTTAATTAAAAAGACATATATTCGATCAAAATATCATTTATTTTACTAATATTTCAGTTGGCTGAATGCCAACCTTTATCAGGGTATTTATACAAGTATAGATAATAGGCTAACAGATTTCTCAGTTTGAAGCTATCTCCTCCAAAGATACTTTTAACTATAAATATCCATCTATATACCAAATTTTCGTTATTTTTTGCATCACATGATTGTTTTATTTTTATTTTCCAAATATTAATAGATTTATTTATTTTTTATTTGTTCGATTTTGCAATCGTAGATTTTTTGCTTTCAAATTTGTTTATCTTATCTTATTTGTTATTTATCATCATCGAATTGTTTATTCTTAAAATACGTTCTTTTGTCTAATTACTTTTAATTAATTTCTAATATATATTTCGTATTTCTGATTCAATTGTTACTTTTATTTTAATTTTAATTTGTAAGTGTTTGTTATAGTTTTTCATTTAAATTTAGCTCCATTTTTGTGTCTGGTTTTCTTTTTTGCAGTATATTCTTGGAATGTATTTTTTTCAATCAATTGTTTCCTCACATGAAGGGAGGGCTTGGCTCATCAGTGGTGAACCCTCCCAGCAGTTTCGCCAGTTTAATCTACCATACCGCTGTTATATTGCATTTTTCGATCTTCCTTTTATAGTGATACTGATGCTAGACTCTTGGAATGGGTATTTTAGATGAACTATGGATATAAGCTTTGAGGACAGTAGAATTACATTCAATTATAAATATATAATATGCTTTGAACAATCGCTCTTCCGAAAATTTAAATGTGTGTCTTTTATTAGTAATTATCTATATATATATATATAATTGAATGTCTGTCTGTCTGTACTCTATAGATTCAAAAACCATACATCCAATCGCCGTGAAATTTTGGGATATTATTAGGTATATCCTCGGGAAGGTTTTTGAAAAATAATTTCTTGAATATCTTGAATATCCTTAGAGTTATTTGCAGATTTGTAGATTTAACTAAATGATGATGATTATTTATCAAAAGTAAGATTTTCTACCTATTAATTGCGCACAAGTCAAAGTTAGTTTTATCATTTATCTACAACATATATATTGGGAGAATAGATAAAATGATGATTTTGTAATGTAGAAAAAATTAGGAAAGACAAAATTCAGGATGACACGGCAATTTATTTGAGACAAGAATAATGATACAATTCCAAGGCAAGATAATTATCCTTTAACTTCCAATTACCAAGGGAACCAATTAATATTGATTTTATTTAACTAATCGAGTATTTTTCAAGGGACCGGGAAAAAATGTTCACTTTATCGAGAGATTCAAATTTACGAGTTTCAAATTATCGAAATATATCTTTTTTTATATATAAGTTTATAGAGAATTGTTTTAAAAAATGTTCGTTAGACAAACCTTTACTCGGGTAAAACCCGGGCGAAGCCGGGTACATCCGCTAGTTTTAAATAAAAGATACAAATTGAAATTTCGAAGTTTCGAATTAGTTTAGAATTTTGATAACAGATGGCGCGCAAATGCATTATAAGAGATATTTATAATCAAAAGATTGTAAAAAAGAATATTTTCCTGAAGGCCTGATGTTTGTATTTTAATACAAATATATATAACTTAAAATATAGCTTTGAGAATTCGATTAATGGTATTGTCACAATACACTAAATACATTTGATTGATTATAAACAGATTAAAAAAAATTTTTTTTTCAAAGCCTATAGAATTATTTAAGTATTATAATTAGTGAATTTACTAATCACACGCTCCATTCTCCACTCAACAGAAGATTGGAACAAAGGAAGCTATTTTTAAAGCAATTTAGCTCTACGAGCAGACGAACCTGTAAGAAATTGGAAGCAAAATGGCGGAAGCGTCAACTCCAAATTACACTTAATTGGTGCCTAGAGTAACTTTAACAATACCTTCAGCGCATCCCAACAAAAAAAAAAAAAAAAGGTAAAAACTGACAAAAATTTACCGCAACGAAAACTAACAATTAGAGAGTTCTGGAATCGTTTGGAAAGTGAAAAAAACGTGCAGAAGACTGGCGTCATCTGGTAACCCTGGTATAATCAGACGATCAATGAATTTAGAAGCCATTTTGGTATTTCACCTTGAATTCTATTCATACTTGTTTAGAATTAGGGAAGCTAGAAGGCTGATCATAACAATCATATGTTCCCCCATTCGAACATGGTATTTGTAACTGTAATATACCTTATAATATTATAATATACTCTGTTTAATTAATTTATTTTTGAATGTTTGGATTAGGCAGCAATGTAATTTTTGTTGTTATGAATATATTCAAAAGTGTATATATAACATTAGAAAGATATTATATGAAATCATTACAGCACGAATGTTTCTTTTATACACAATACAAACTTCTACTGTCCTTACTGTGATAAAAAAAATATTGAGAGGGCTTGGCTTATCAGTGGTGAACTCTCCCAGCAGTTTCACCAATTTAATCTACCAGACCGCTTCTTTAGAGTTCTAATACTGTATTGGATCAATGTTTATATATGTTACACTGAAGGATGAAATCTTAGAAATGGTATTTAAGTAAACTATAGACATAATCCTTTTGAACAGTAGAATTATATTCAAATATTTGCATCGAGCAATGTTCTTCCGCAAACAATAAGGACAAGTTAGGCATAAAATAAACATAAAGCAATAACAAATCATATTAATTTGGGAAAGCATATTTATTTATTTAATCGAAGAGAGAGGAACATTACAGTAACATCGTCTGCTATTTTAAAATAGATTTATATTTTCATTTTTTGAGATTAAAATTTTATTTCGACTTAGAGCGCTATGTACCACTAGGGACACTTGCACTTTAAAGATAAACAAAAATTGTGAAAGAAAAGAAATAAAGATATTTTAAATATATACAGAATTAGCATGCAAGTTAGTTAGAAGAAAATATAAAAAAATATCAACACAATTTATATATGTACAAAGGGTTGGTATGCAAATTTATTTAAATGAAATCAAATTGTAAAGTATTGTTTGTATTCGAGGAAAACAATTCACAGATTGAAGAAAGTTTTAAGGAATATTTTATAATGAAAATATGCAAGATATTAGAGAATTATTCAATTAAAACAATACTAAAAAGAGTTAATTTCTAAATAAAAGCGTTCCAATAGAATTTAGTAGTTGTTTATAAAGTTCAAGGAGGAGGAGGGGGGGGGGGTTCGCCACTGATGAGCCAAGTCCTCTCAATATTTTTTCATCGCAGTAAGGACAGTAGAAGTTTGATTTATTTGTGAAAAGAAACATTCGAGTCTTAATGTCTTCATTTGTTATATATAGATGGTGTGTTATTGCTTTGTGTTAATTCTGTCCTCACGTCTATCTTCATGGTGGTGTGAGGTTCCAGTGTGGGGTTTTTCCCAAACCCATCTTCCGTGTGTCCCACAGGAAGGAAGCATAGATAGAACTCCTATACTCCAGGCAGCACAGAACCCAACAACAGCCTCCAGGTCCGACACATGTCCATTATATATGTTATATTCACAAATATACAGCTTTATTAAGACCACCGGTCTTATACAGATTCACCACAGGAAGGAAGCATAGATAGAGCTCCTATACTCCAGACAGCACAGAACCCAACAACAGCCTCCAGGTCCGACACATGTCCAGTGACCACACCGTACATAGGTTAACGTATCACTGAAAAGACGAGTGTGGAATCAGCCACGTTCTAGTCTTCACTTTCCTCATCCAAATGGACCACGGCATTCTGCGATTCTATTAATCTCCTATGAACTGCGGCCTTGTAGAGAAATAAGAAATGTATTCAGGTGGAATTCTAAACCAAGGACTTCCCAAGGAACAAGAACCGACAGTCGTCTGACAGACTAAGGGTCTGTTCTATAAATAGAACTTAACTTCAAGGATCAACCGAGATTTCTTCCAAGTTGACTGTTGACTTAGGGACAGAAACTTTCCATTTTGGTCAACACCGAATCTCTCATTATAACCAGCGCTCTATGTCTATTTATAATAAACAAAAATAAGAATTATGATACATTAGCTCGCCATCTGTTATCAAAATACGAAACTATTATAGACGTGTATGATTCTTTTTAAAAATAAACAATTTCTACTGCCCTTACTGTAATGGAAATATTAATGGGAGGGCCTGGCTCATCAGTGGTGAACTCTCCCAGCGGTTTCACCAGTTTAATCTACCAGACCGCTGTTATATTGCATTTTTCGGTTTTCCTTTTATAATGATACTGATGCTAGACACTTGTAATCTAAAATACCCATTCCAAGAGTCTAACATCAGTATCACTATAAAAGGAAGATCGAAAATGGAATATAACAGCTGCATGGTAGATTAAACTGGCGAAACTGCAGTAAAGACAGTAGAAATTGTTTAATTTTTAAAAAGAATCATACGCGTCTATAATAGTTTCGAATTTTGATAACAGATGGCGAGCTAATGTATCATAATTTAAAATGTGTATAAATGAAATAGAACATCAGTAAAGACATTCGCCGTCTATGTTCTCATGAAATTTGTTATTAGAAAATATAAATCAAATGTCACTCTTAGTAAATATGTAAATATATTTATGTTTAATGTTATATAAGGAAGGTATGTAAATTTAATAACTGATTTTTCATTTCTAGTTTTGTTGTGAGGAAAACATCACGAAGTTCATCAATTGATTAATAAAACTCAGAAGCCGTCACAATATTGTATGATTATCATGATAACAACAACTATTCAGGACGTTGATCCTTGAGTATCAGGAACTGAGATATTTAAATGGCTTCAGGGCGTATGTCGATGCGTGCCCAATTCCCATACATAAAAGTCAATCAAACGCCCGGTGTTTCCTCACAGTTAATTGGGTCTATAGTCCCCTTTATCTGGCCATGTTGCTAGAGATGGTCATAGCATTGCTGTAGCTTGAATGCATCATGAATGTATCGTTTTATGTCACCTATTGAAAGTCCGCCCTAGACTGACGAAGGCCATTAGCCAGAAACCATGGTCTCTAGGTGGACACTTCTCAGTTTACCAAAGCTGGTGTTGTGGCTTTATCACCGACCCGAGGCCGTTAGTTGCGATGACGGTCAATAGATGGCGTCTAGTTTTAAACGTCTATTTTGACGGGAGAGGCGACCCTTATCTCTTTAGATAAATATCCATCTATATTTCAGCCACTTATTGTAACGTAAATGTAGCAAAGTCTCAATTATATTTCTGAAGGGCAAATATTGATTCAAGGGAAAGTGTGTCCACAAATGAAGGGAACAGCTATAAGGCGAGCTAAAGGAGCGCTTTGGTCAACATTTCCTTACAGAGGGTCTTTCAGACGTCTGCAAACATTTCACACTGCCCACCTTGTTCTAAATACAGATTATTCCGTACAGTACTTCTTGAAACATTATTAAGACATTTGCCCTCTTTTAGCATTGTTGGTACACTTTGACAGCTTTCTTAACTACACAATATTCTATTGAAGACACACGAGATAACCAATATACGCTCATGGACAAAACTTAAGGAAGTTGTACCTTTTAGCATGTATATCGGGATTGAGACAATAACTATGAAAGATATTACAGTGACCTTTATTGAAGACACACGAGATAACCAATATACACTCATGGACAAAACTTAAGGAAGTTGTACCTTTTAGCATGTATATCGAGATTGAGACAATAACTCTGAAAGATTTTACAGTGACACCTTTATTGAAGACACACGAGATAACCAATATACACTCATGGACAGTACTTAAGGGAGTTGTACCTTTTAGCATGTATATCGGGATTGAGACAATGAAAGATATTACAGTGACCTTTATTGAAGACACACGAGATAACCAATATACACTCATGGACAACACTTAAGGAAGTTGTACCTTTTAGCATGTATATCGGGATTGAGACAATAACTCTGAAAGATATTACAGTGACGTTTATTGAAGACACACGAGATAACCAATATACACTCATGGAGAACACTTAAGGAAGTTGTACCTTTTAGCATGTATATCGGGATTGAGACAATAACTCTGAAAGATATTACAGTGACCTTTATTGAAGACACACGAGATAACCAATATACACTCATTGACAAAACTTAAGGAAGTTGTACCTTTTAGCATGTATATCGGGATTGAGACAATAACTCTGAAAGATATTACAGTGACCTTTATTGAAGACACACGAGATAACCAATATACACTCATTGACAAAACTTAAGGAAGTTGTACCTTTTAGCATGTATATCGGGATTGAGACAATAACTCTGAAATATAATACAGTGACCTTTATTGAAGACACACGAGATAACCAATATACACTCATGGACAAAACTTAAGGAAGTTGTACCTTTTAGCATGTATATCGGGATTGAGACAATAACTCTGAAAGATATTAGTGACCTTTATTGAAGACACACGAGATAACCAATATACACTCATGGACAACACTTAAGGAAGTTGTACCTTCTATCATGTATATCGGGATTGAGACAGTAAATTCTATATTTTATACACACGGGTGGAGAGCCGCTAACAATCCATGCATTCTAATTCCATGTAAATTGAAGGTCACCACAGTTTTTCTGCCTCTTCGTTAAAAAGTCGGGTTGGAAGCAGAAGATAATTTTATAAGAAACATCCGTGGAATGAGAAGTTGCATCAAAGACTTTTGTTTTTTATACTGTAGAATAATTAATTACAATTTTTACGGTTTTCTCGTATTTTTTTAGAGAAACACGTTGGTTATGAAAGATAGCACCCATAAATTGATAACCAGATAAATAAAAAAAAAAAATGTAAAATTTTAATAAGAGAACAACTTGATTATGCCCGAAAGCTTGTGATTTGATTATATTAAAGATACTCTTCCCTCATCAAGTTGTTCTCTTAGTAAATATTAGTGAAGGGATTATTGTTTCAACAACAAAAATTTTAATAGCTTAATGAGGTTCTTGGGAAGAATTGTTTTTTTTTTTTAGAATCTTCGAATTTTTCAGTAAACATTTTAAATATAACAAACGATTATTTTAATTTTATTTATTTATTACAAAACACACGTTATATCCTATCTGGATATTTGCGTGTAAACGCTTAAACAATTTTATGTACATAGCTTTTAAACATATATACAAATTATTTCTAGTTTTAGAGATAAATACTGAAAATTATATAAATTTTTACATTTAAGAGCAATAATTATTAAGAAATAAAGTATATTTACAAACATAATATAGAAAAATTTTAATATATTTTAAGTCAAAAGACAATCCATCAATTAAATTTATATAAAAGAACGTACCTGGATCTGTAAAAAAAAATTTAAAAGAGGGAGCAATCTCTCGAAATATTGTGAGAATTTTTTAATTTATTTACAGATCCAGGTACGCTCTTTTATATAAGTTTAATATATTGCCACGTGGAAAATTAGGGAAGACAAAAACCTCAGGAGGAGACAACAATTTATTTCAAGGAAGGATCAACTATGAAATGTAAACAAAAGATAAGCCACGAGGGAAATTTACAGAGTCGCAAGATATAAACATAAAAATGACCACTCTGTTAATAAAAAATAATAAAATTAATAAATACTATGTTACATAAATAAAATTAATAAATACTGTGTTACAATATTGTTAGAATTAACTATTTTTCAACTTATTGTGATGTAACTGTAAATAATTCATAGAATTTAAAAAATAATAATAGTTATCATCATGTTTGTTTATGTTTTGCTTAGACACAGCTCGAGTTAGGCTGTAAATAAATAATTGATAAATAAGCCATAATTTAGGAAGTTCCCTCTCTTAAAATAAATATAAATAATTGTTCATCTTCGCATCCTGATTTTTAAAGAAACAAAACATTTATCGAGTATTTTTAAAGGAAAAAATGTAAAATCATAGAAAGATTCAAATTAATGAGTTTCAATTTATAGAGACTTGACTGTATAATTCAACTTATATTTTATACGTCTGCTATTTTTTTAAAGAATTAGAGTGAGATTGAAATATATAAATTATATTTGTGTATATTTTATCAAAGTATTTATTATATTTTATGATTATTAATTTTGATATATTTAGATTATTTATATTTTGTTTCTCTGTAAACTTCCCTCATTGTTTATCTTGTATCTTATAAATGTTGATTTGGTGTTTGACTTAAATGAATTGCTGTGTCATCCTGAAATTTCTTCCCTAATTTTCCACGTGACATTTGGTGGAGATGCTGGGTAGATTAGGGAAGACAAACTGAAGATCACCAAGAAGACCTTGAAGCCATGGGTGCTGTGATCTACATTTTCAGAGACTGGCTCCAGGATTCCACCGCCGTGTCAAAGCCAAGAATTCTCTCCAAGATGACGATGTCCCTATAGACGATACGACGACAAAGCCGCTCTTCACGCCGCAAGAAAAAGGACGCAAAGGTACTAGGGACAAAGTTCCAAGACTTCGATGGAATCCTTGGCAGAAACACGTCAGATCCATGTCAGTAGCAACAATATTTACAAGCTGTGGGTCACAGCTCCCACAAGGAAGGAGCTATGTAACAAAGTATTTATTATATTATTAACAGAGTATCATTTCCAGAGCAGCAGCTTTACACACCCAAGATAGTGGATATTGCTGCTGCTGTGATGGAGATGCATGGAGACATCTGAGACTCTTCTTTGGACACGACAACAACAACAGAGTATCATTTTTTATGCATATGCTTCAATCATTGCTTATCTTTTTTTTATCATCCATAGTTTGTTCGTGCCTTAAATAAGTTTCTGTTCCATACTGAAGTTTGTTTTTCCTAATTTTCCACGTGGCAATATTTGCAAGCTATGGGTCACAGCTCCCATAGGGAAGAAGCTATAGTGGGTAATTTTCGGTGGGTTCTAATCTATAATTATTTTGTCGTTTGTTTTCAAACACTTGTAGACATGTTTGTTCGTCTGCCCCCTTATTTTGACCCATTTCCCCCTCCCCCACAAACCAATTTATCCCAAGCAGACGATTGTTGACAAACTAACTTTTCCCAACACGCCTGGCAACATTGATAATGACCAGAGTTCAAGGTCAAAAACCAAATATATTATTAACATAGAGCAATAACACTCCATCTATTTATAACAAATGAAGACATTAAGACTCGAATGTTTCTTTTCACAAATAAATCAAACTTCTTCTGTCCTTACTGCGATGAAAAAAATATATATTCAAAGAGCTTGGCTCATCAGTCGTGAACTCTCCCAGCAGTTTCACCAATTTAATCTACCAGACCGCTTCTTTAGAGTTCTAATACTGTATTGGATCATTCTGTTTATATATGTTACACTGAAGGGTGGAATCTTAGAAATGGTATTTAAGTAAACTATGGACATAAGCTTTTAGGACAGTAGAATTACATTTAAATATTGGTATCGATAAAATTGAAAATATAAGGTTGTCTCAAAGGTTATTGTCTGAATCCCCATATACAGTTTATACAAGTTTTGTCCATGAGTGTATAGATTCATTTCAAAATTTCCCAGCCCAGCAAGGTAACGCTTCATTTGTTCCATTCACGTAGAAAGGACAACCAACATGACTGGGTGAAGTAGAAAGCGTCTGCCTTTGTTATTAAGACTGGAAGCACTACTCAGTGGCAGGCCACTGACTTAGCTCCAAAAGAAATGGCCACTTTTGACATGAGGAACAGACACCATGTACAGCCGCTCCTAGCATGGAATACATCCTGTACCCCTGGAGTCCTTACAGGGTACTATCAGCATATCCTGCTGAGCCCAGGTTTTTAGTGAGCTTGTTACTGCTCCCCCTTCTCCTTTTTCATCCGGGCTTGGGAACGGCAAAGGCGGAGTTACATTACAAGCTTGATACCCTGATATGATTGTTGAGTAGAGATAAGAAAGAAGAAGAGACTCATCCCCAGCACAGACACCATCAACAAGCTCTACAGACTTGATACCCTGATGTTGAATGGAGACAAGAAAGAAGAAGAGACTCATCCCCAGCACAGACACCATCAACAAGCTTTACAGACTTGATACCCTGATGTTGAGTGGAGATAAGAAAGAAGAAGAGACACATCCTCAGCACAGACACCATCAACAAGCTCTACAGACTTGATACCCTGATGTTGAGTGGAGATAAGAAAGAATAAGAGACACATAATCAGCACAGACACTATCAACAAGCTCTACAGACTTGATACCCTGATATTGAGTGGAGATAAGAAAGAAGAAGAGACTCATCCCCAGCACAGACACCATCAACAAGCTTTACAGACTTGATACCCTGATAGGATTGTTGAGTGGAGATAAGAAAGAAGAGACTCTTCCCCAGCACAGACACCATCAGCAAGCTCTACAAACTTGATACCCTGATGTTGAGTGGAGATAAGAAAGAAGAAGAGAATCATCCCCAGCACAGACTCCATCAACAAGCTCTACAGACTTAATACCCCGATGTTGAGTGGAGATAAGAAAGAAGAAGAGACTCATCCCCAGCACAGACACCATCAACAAGCTCTACAGACTTGATACCCTGATATTGAGTGGAGATAAGAAAGAAGAAGAGACACATCCCCAGTACAGACACCATCAACGAGTTCTACAGACTTGATACCCTGATGTTGAGTGGAGATGAGAAAGAAGAAGAGACTCATCCCCAGCACAGACACCATCAACAAGCTCTACAGACTTGATACCCTGATGTTGAGTAGAGATAAGAAAGAAGAAGAGACTCATCCCCAGCACAGACACCATCAACAAGCTCTACAGACTTGATACCCTGATGTTGAGCGGAGATAAGAAAGAAGAAGAGACTCATCTCCAGCACAGACACCATCAACAAGTTCTACAGACTTGATACCCTGATGTTGAGTGGAGATAAGAAAGAAGAAGAGACTCATCCCCAGCACAGACACCATCAACAAGTTCTACAGACTTGATACCCTGATGTTGAGTGGAGATAAGAAAGAAGAAGAGACTCATCCTCAGCACAGACACCATCAACAAGCTCTACAGACTTGATACCCTGATGTTGAGTGGAGATAAGAAAGAAGAAGATACCCATCCCCAGCACAGACACTATCAACAAGCTCTACAGACTTGATACCCTGATGTTGAGTGGAGATAAGAAAGAAGACGTAGAAAGGCTGTGGAAGAGAGTTATGAAACAATGATCAAAGGACATTTCAATGTCAAACCAACATTACCATACAAAAGTGAAGTCCGGATTCACAACAATCGGCTGAACCGGCCGTCGTAAACCGATCTGCCTTTTGTGCCGTTAATTGCAGGAGCAGCTGCCCTTGGAAGGCAGAATTAGCTCGGCACCTTGGACCTGCCTACTGTGGGAGAATCTATAGCTCTCCTTCTTACATTCTTTCATCCAATCTATTAAGCATTTCTTCAATTATACTCATGGACAAAATTTAAGAAAGTGAAAAATCTTTAAAATATTGGTCATATGTTTTGTTTTAATAAGACATAGGTTGTTTACACCTTGTTATCTCGTGTTTCTTCAATAAAGGTCACTGTAATATCTTTCAGAGTTATTGTCTCAATCCCGATATACATGCTAAAAGGTACAACTTCCATAAGTTTTGTCCATGAGTGTATATTGGTTATCTCGTGTGTCTTCAATATAAAGGTCACTGTAATATATTTTAGAATTATTGTGTAAATCCCGGTAAAGGGCAATAATTTCCGTTTCTGGCCAAGCTAAGGAAAAGATTTTCAAGTAACATATGGGTCTGTAGTATTTTTGTAATACCCTTAAAAACCATTCCTTTGCTGGATCCACATTCGACATAGAGGAATCGTAACAATGCTTGATGGCCATAATACGGAAGATCCTAAGGGACAAGTGATGACCTTAGAACCAATTCGGTTGAAGCCATGCCAAGCGTAAAAGATATTCAAGTAACATATGAGTCTGTAGTATTCTTGTGATTCCCTTAGAAGCCATTCCTTTTCTGGATTCCATATGCGACATAGAGACATCGTATCAATGCTTTATAGGTAGAATACGTAAGTAAGTAGCATATATGGGTCTGTAATATCTTTGTGGTGTCCTTAGAAACCATTCTTTTGCTGGGTTTTTATGCTTTATGGATAGAATACGGAAAAGTCTAAGGGACAAATGATGCTTTTAGAATAATTTCGGTTGAAGCCTTGCCAACGGGAAAGATATTCAAGTAACATATGCATCTGTAATATCCTTGTGATGTCCTTAGAAGCCATTCCTTTTCTGTATTCCATATGCGACATAGAGGCATCGTAACAAGGCTTGATTGCTAGAATACGTAAAATCCTAAGGAACAAGTGTTGCCCTTAGAAACAATTCGGTTACTGGCCGTTGTATATTAGTGTAAGTTATGTATATAGATATTTTTCAAATTTCCTCTCATGTAAATATGTGTTTTGTATTTATTTCTTTTTCACGTTATAATGATGCTGTCTGTGTCGGTATTATTGTTGTGATTCGTGGCTTGAGGAGAGCACACCGCTTACTGATTGGATGAAGAAACAATTTTGAACGTCATTTAAAGACTTAACGTCTAAATTTATCCTGGGTATATCTCCACGACACTAGCTATGCAAATGGGGAATATATTGAAGTAACATATGTGTTTGTAGTATCATTAAAGCCTTAGCTAATGTGATGCCTTTAGAAGCCAATCCTTTGCTGGATTCCATATGCGACATAGGGGCATCGTATCAAGGTTTGATGGTTAGAAAACGGAAAAGCCTAAGAGGCAAGTGAATCATTTCGGTTGCTAGTCATGCCAACGTAAAAGAGATTCAAGTAACATATGGGTCTTTAGTATCCTTTTGATGTCCTTAGATGCCATTTCTTTGCTGGATTCCATATGCGACATAGGGGCATCGTTTCAATGTTTGATTGTTAGAATGAGTAAGAGCCTAAAGGACAAGTGATGCCCTTAGAATCATTTCGGTTGAAGCCATGCAAACGTAAAAGAGATTCAAGTAACATATGGGTCTGTAGTATCCTTGTGATGTCCTTTGAAGCCATTCCTTTTCTGTATTCCTATGAGACATAGGTGCATCGTATCAATGCTTGATGGTTAGAATACGGTAAAGCCTAAGGGACAAGTGATGTTTTTAGAACCAATTCGGTTGCTTGGCAAGCTAAGGAAAAGAGATTGAAGTAACATATGGGTCTGTAGTATTCTTGTGATGTCTTCAGAAACCATTGCTTTGCTGGGTTCCATATGAGACATAGGGGAATCGTTTCAATGCTTGATGGACATAATAAGGAAAAGCCTAAAGGACAAGTGATGCTTTTAGAACCAATTCGGTTTCTGGGCAAACCACAGAAAAGAGATTTAAGTAACATATATGTCTGTAAATGTCTTCAGAACCCATTCCTTCGCTGGGTTCCTATATGACATAGGGGCATCGTATCAAGGTTCAGTGGTTAGAATACGGAAAATCCTAAGGGATAAGTGATGCTTTTTAGAACTAATTCGGTTCCTGGGCAAACCACAGAAAAGAGATTCAAGTAACATATGCGACTGCAGTATAACCCCAGCTATCAGTAGAAATGTCACTATGCCATAAATACTGAGAGCTATCAAGTTACCTGGAATGTGGAATGCCAAACTGGCCTCTCATTATCCCGTTCGAAATTTGCATCCCGTTTTATTACCGTTGCATATTAAATTCATCTTCATGATGGCCAACAACGCCCTTGTGAATTCCTACACATCACTCTGGTTTCGTAAATTTAAAAAGCAGACGACCTTATCAATAGATATTTCAAAATGGGTCTTTCTATAAATTATCAATATATAGCTCGAAATAGATTACAAATTCTTTACATGAAATTGTTATTCGAAAATTAATATCTTCTGCTATAATATGTTATATTAATAAAAAGATTTATGTTGATTTTTGATTATCTTGAGGATTATGCTATGATATTGCAGTCGTGGTTAAAATCTTGAAAGTATAATAAAAATAGTAAAGATTAGAAATAGCTTTAATTGAACTTATGGAATATATATAAAACATAATTTGATAAAATACTGCCTGGCTTAAGGCGTAGGATTAAAAAAATGAAAAACATATTTGCATAATGTACAAAAGGTTTGAGCCGGCCATCGGAAAACAATGACAAATGGTTATATAAACAGAAAGCGTGACCTCTGGCGGTCGATTTAACAGAGTATATGAATCTATGAAATATAATTTTAAATAAAATAACATTTTGAATAATACCTTTATATAACATACGTGCTATATCTAAACCGTTGGTTTTTCGACCGCTACGACCCTGGATCGAATCCCGATTTGGGAACTTTTTTTTAAATTAAAAAATGCTCCAATGGTCACCGATTCTTGCAAAAGTGTAACCCCCGTCAGGCACGCGGGCCCGGTGGCATCCCCAAGGAAGTATTAAAAATACTCCCTGATTCGTACATACTGCTGTTGAAACAACTCTACAATAGTGTTATGACGACTGGAAAATACCCAGCAATTTGGACTAATTCCACTATACACCCAATCGTTAAAAATGCTTATAAGAACAGCCCCTCCAACTACCGAGGTATTGCACTGATTAGCAATGTATCAAAGCTTTTTACTTCAATCCTAAGATCAAGACTGGAGGAATGGGTCGAGGGAAGAAGAGTTATACCGGAAAACCAAGCGGGATTTAGAAAAGGAAGATCATGTATTGACCACATATTTACACTAACTACTTTAATCCAACTATCATTAAGAAAAAAAGGGGGGAGAAGTCCGACCACACCTCCCTGCGGGCCCCCCTGGACCCTTGGAATATTCGACCAAATTCTGGTTCGTTTCCAAGGTGACTAACGTGGCAACGGCACCCATTTTCCAATGAAGAGCAAGATAGTGGATATTGCTGCTGCTGTGATGGAGATGCATGGAGACATCCAAGACTCTTCTTTGGACACGACAACAACAACAACAACAACATTAAGAAAAAAGAGGGGAAACTATATGTCTTTTTTTGTCGATCTAAGGAAGGCATTTGATACTGTACCTCACTCAATACTTTGGAAAAAAACTTTACAACCTAGGCATAAGTTGCCAATTCATAAGTACGATCAGAAGTTATAAAGAACAAGCAACTATAGCTATAAGATGGAAGGGATCCTTTACGGAGAGTATTAAGATAAACTCGGGAGTCCTCCAGGGAGAACCACTTTCCCCACTGCTCTTTAATATTATTTATCACGGACTTAATCGAAATTTATAATAATTCAGACCTGCCGAGTGTAAATTTGCCAGAATTTGGAGATATCCATTTATTGCTGTACGCCGACGACATAGCAATTATAGGTGAGTCCAGGATGAACCTCCAAAAGAAGATCAAAATACTGAAAGAATATCTCGATGAGAACTTAATGACACTAAATGAGTCCAAGTCAAAGATTATGGTGTTCCGTAATGGAGGTAAACCCTCAAATAAGGATAGATGGTTCTGGAATGATAAACCCATAACAATAACTTCAAGATATACATACTTGGGATTCCCTCTGACACCAACAATAACAACTACTCACCCGGCAAATTACTTTAAAGGAAAAGCACTTACAGCAATTAACGCCACACACCCAATATTAATAAAATCAAAAGCAAAGTCAATAAATTTATCAACCAAACTCTTTGATACAATAGTGAGAGCTGTCCTTATGTATGCCGCTCCATTGTGGGCAACAGAGCATAAAGACTTATTGGATAGTATACAAGACATATTTATCCGTAGGTTCCTGAATCTGCCCAGATACACTCCAGGCTACATAATCAGATTAGAAACCGGTCGTATCTCATTGAGTGTAACAGCTTTAAAATTAACCCTGAAGTATTGGCTGCGGGTGTTGAATATGAGCAGTGACAGATTGCCGCGTATATGTTTTAATAGAACACGGGAACTGTCTAATGCTTCGGGCACACCCATCGGTTTCATTAAAAAGCTCACCAATCTGCTTAACAATAATGAATCCCCTGCACTTGTTTCCTGTGATGATCCTGAAACGCTGAGGAGCGCGATTACAGGGCTCTTAAAAACAGCGGCAGACCAATCTATACAAAACGACCTTACAAGAATGGATAAATCTAAGCTATACGAGGTGTGTTCAAAAGGTATCGCGACTTTTGAATTTTCGCGGGTTACGTATATTCGAATTTCGATCTTTTTGTGGCTTTATGTTGCTACTCATGTCTCTCACTTATGCCGACAAGCTCGGCCATTCTGAATGTTCACTTAATTGTTGACAGCTGCTTTGCTTGCAGGTGTTTTGGATCATTTTCGATTTTTATCTATTAAAAAAATGGATCAAAGAACCTGTATCAAATTTTGTGTGAAAAACGAAATTAAGTGCGCGGATGCATTCCGAATGTTGACTGTGGCATACGGAGAAGCTACCTTGGACCGAAGCAACGTTTATCGGTGGTACAAAATGTTCTCAGAAGGCCGAGAAGATGTGAACGACGAAGAGCGTGCCGGACGCCCGAGCACTTCAACAACAGACGAAAAAATTAATGAAGTGGAGAAAATGATATTGGCCAATCGTCGAATCACCGATAGAGAAGTTGCTGAGGACCTAAACATATCGATTGGCTCGTGCCATTCGATTTTTATCAATGATTTGGGCATGAGACGGGTCGCCGCGAAATTCGTACCAAAATTGCTCAATTGCGACCAAAAACAGCATCGCATGAACATTGCTAATGAGATGTTGGACTCTGTCCGCGACGACCCAAATTTGCTCCAGAGGGTCATAACTGGTGACGAAGCGTGGGTTTATGGTTATGACGTGGAAACCAAAGCTCAATCATCTCAATGGAAGCTGCCGCACGAACCAAGACCGAAAAAAGCGCGCCAAGTTCGGTCGAATGTGAAAGTTTTGCTGACAGTTTTCTTCGATTGCAGGGGCGTGGTGCATCATGAGTTCTTGCCACAGGATAGAACGGTTAATAAGAAATATTACCTGCAAGTTATGC
Source organism: Cordylochernes scorpioides (assembly GCA_030710605.1). Lineage (NCBI taxonomy): Eukaryota > Metazoa > Arthropoda > Arachnida > Pseudoscorpiones > Chernetidae > Cordylochernes > Cordylochernes scorpioides. The sequence continues at coordinate 43,552,549 of CP092870.1, read as the reverse complement.
GCAATTTGCGCGAAGCAATCCGCCAGAAACGCTCGGATTTGTGGAAGAACAAAAATTGGCTTTTGCACCACGATAACGCCCCTGCTCACACATCGTTGCTTGTGCGCGACCTTTTGGCCAAAAACAACACATTAATGATGCCGCAGCCACCGTATTCCCCAGATCTGGCCCCCTGTGACTTTTTCTTGTTCCCTAAACTGAAGAGGCCCATGAAAGGACGACGTGTTACGCTACGCTTGACGAGATAAAGACGGCATCGAAGGAGGAGCTGAAAAATATTTTTTTTTTATGATTTTTTTGAAGTGCTTCGAAGAATGGAAAAACCGTTGGCACAAGTGTATAATATCTCATGGGGATTACTTTGAAGGGGACAAAATAGGTATTCATGAATAAAAGAATAATTTTTGAAAAAACACAAAAGTCGCGATACTTTTTGAACATACATCGTACTCTCACTACAAAGACATTCACATATCTTTCATGACGGAGGGATACCTTTTAGGGGATTTTCCTTTCCCGGTTGTAAGACTACTCGCACAGGTTAGAATACTTTCAAGTTTTTTTTAGCGAAAACCACACCAAGATGCTCTGCGGTGAGGACCCGATTTTTACCTTCTGTAATTCAAAACTAAAAAATGAAATCACTCACAATATTTTCGATTGCTCTGCTCTGAAAGAAGAAAGAAGAACCTTTATGCTCAAAACTGGGCAACTCTGTGCTTCACTTCCATCAATAATTGACAATATGACCCAGAATAAGTTTATTGCTACGGCGTTTTATGGTTTCCACAAGTCCATATCTCAGAAGAAGGCCAAGTGACACTCACTCCTCACTTTCTTACTGCTACTCTTTTTGTGTTGTTTTTCTTACTTCCCCCTTTCTCTTTCTTGTTTTTTTTTTTTGTTTTTTTTTTCTTTTTCTTCTGTCTATATTGTCATTTCCTTTGTCTCACTGCTTTGTTCTTATGCATACCTCTGGTGAATCCTGTATAGGGTCAGTGACCCTGAATAAAGGCTTTTTGTTGTTTTGTTGTTGTGTAACCCCCATCAACGAGTGCAAGTAACCAAACAGGGCTTACAATTGTAAGTGTAAAAGTCGAACTGCTTTTCACATGTGTAGACATGTGACAATGACAATGAAAACGTCTTTATTGACATCTTAGTCAATAGTACACTCCGGATAGTTAAGAAAGACTATTTAGAAATTCCTCAGAGAGAGTCTGGATGACAAGGCGGCCCTGAGCCCGGATATTTTCTCGCAAAGAGAAGGATCCAGGTCCAGGGCGCGCTCTAAGAGAGCGCCAAGTTGTTGGGCCAGATTGGTTCTCTCCGTGGGCAGGAGTCGCTGGACGAAGTTCACCCTGTTCTTTAGATCTAGGGTCGCATCCACCAGATCGAGGTGGTCGATCCCTGAATGGGACACAGGCTTCAGGTCGAGTTCCTCCGTGAATTTTCCGTAAAGAGCCTGCGACTTCCTGAAACGGGTTAGGTCCGGGGTGTCCTCCGCATGTGTAGACGGTGGAGGCGGAGATGTGGCTATGGCCGGTGACGATTCCATGTCCTGGGGAGCGGGTGGTGTTGGCTCAGCAGGCCGAGGCGCAGGCAGTGGAGGTGTAGGCACTGCGGCTGGTGTTGTCCTCAGCTCAGCCTTAACCTGTCCGAGGACTTTATAGATATTGCTGCCTGCTCCGGGCCTCAGATCCAAGATTTGCCTGATCAGGCCGGCGAGAGCGTCGCCCTGCGGAGGTGACAGGAGGGGTCCATGCTTCTGCGCCTTGGTCCTCGAGGAGAGGAGGTCCAGGACCTCCTCCCGCCCAAGACCAAGGGCGTCCGTCCCAGCAAAGGACACGCTGGGGTGCCTCTCGATGAAAGCATCGAGGTCTTTTCACGTTGCGTTCCGTTTTGATAATGTGGAGGAATTCCTGCTTGATGATGTTGAGGAAGCGGAGGACTCCTCGATGGCAGTCATCTCGATGTCCTGTGCAGAGGGCCGCGACTTCGCCGATTGAGGGCTCACGGAACCTCCAGGTGCCCGCAAGGACGGAGCAGGTGTCACAGGTGGAGGGGCAGGAGGCGCGTCCTCCACAGGTAAGGCCGAAGGCGCTGGTGGTGATGGCCGGAGTGCAGCAGGTGGAAGGGGCGCAGCTCGGCTCGCGGGAGGCACGTCGGAGACCTCCGTGGTTGGACTGGGGGACGCCGGAGGTGGAGGCTGGGCAGATGGCTGCTGAGGCAGCCTGGGCGCAGTCGCTGGTGGGACGCTGGTGGGAGAGGTGGGTGTGGCCGGTCCAGGTTCGGTGGTTCGCCCTGCGAGCAGGGGGCAGTTGGCCCTGCGATGTCCTTGGCCACGGCACCTGGAACACCTAATCCCGGAGGACAGGTATGCGGGCCAGGCCTCGCCCTTGATTGAGATGTCGAGGGCAGCCTCTCGATAGTCATTCCTTCGCGGAGGATGATGTACGCCTCTCGGCGGCCGTCGTTGTAGATGTATGGGCCAGCTTTCATCAGCTTGGGGGCGATGGATGTAACTCGCCCAAGAGGTGTAAGGGCGCTGATGACGGCTGCATCCCCCACGAAGAAGGGGAGGTTGCCCACCGTTATTCGCTCCGCCCTTTTGCGGAACGGGAAGGCCCTGTGGAGTGTTCCGTCCACCTCGAGGCCCTCGTTGACGAGGCGCTCGGCCATGCCTCTGTTTGCCAGTCCCACCAGGAAGTGGCCGTTCATCTTGGTCACTTGGAAGACCTCCCTGGTGCTCCCAAACATTCGATCCATGGCCCTCATGTAATGGTAGGGCGCCAGTTCAGGGCTGCGCTCTACATAGACGCAGTGGTCTTCTGTTGAGGACGCCTGCCGCGCCCTGGACTCTGCGATATGCGCCCTAGTGGTCCTGACCTCCTCCGCCCGCGGTGCCCATCCCGTGGATGATCGCGGCCGGCCTGTGGCTCCTGCGCCTCTGATGCCAGAGGAAGGTGCAGCCGCTCTAGGAAAACCCGGCGAGTCGCGGCGCCTTTTCTTATTCTTAACGACGGTGAAGTCGTCGTCCTCTCCAGGGCCTTGGTCTTAGGTATAGTCCGCCCAGTTTCCCAGGACACGGGCAGCACCACTGGATGACGTACCGGCCGGCAAGCTGAGCGTGACGTCACACGCGGCGGCCAGATTTACATCTCTAACGCCTGCCGGCGGATTTGCATGATCTCGATTTTCAGAGATTTCTTTGGAAATTCTTTTCTGAATTCCGTTTTTCTTAGAATTCTTCACGCCAGTAGGAGGTGGGATGCTGGGCCTTCCATGCTCTTGTACAGCAGATCCCGAGCTCCCTGGCGGTGCCGAACTCGGCATGTTTGAAAGCATTTCATTGCTCGCCAGAGGTGAAAAACTCAGGAGCTCGCGCGACGCATGGCCGCACGGCAGAGTGTAGACATGTGGTGTACTTACAGTAAAGGCAGTCGCTAACTATCCACCAGGATTATCATGGCCTGTACCATGTGTAGACATGTGGTGTACTTACAGTAAAGGCAGTCGCTAACTACCCACCATGATTATCATGGCCTGTACCATGTGCAGACATGTGACAATGACAATGAAACAGACTTTATTGACTGTTCAGTCAATGATTACACTCAAAGAGTGAGGAAAGGATTTACAATTATTTACAATTATCTTGACTCTGTCAGGAGCCCAGAGCCAGCCTGAGCTCAGATAATCCACTTTGGATAATAGGATGGCAGTCGCGAGCGTGCTCAGCGACAGTGCCGAGAAACTCGGCGAGGATGGGTTTGTGTCTACGCGAAAGAGACGTAAGGAGTCGCTCCCGCCACTTGGGCCAAATGAACGCAAATGAGATATCGATTTCTTCTAATCCATTCTCGAATAGGGGCCTTAAGGCCTGTTCCCAATTTAATTTTTCGAGTAGGCTATATATATGAGCCTCGCACGCAGACTCTAGCTCTTCCTGCTCCTCCTCTTCCTGGGTCAACGGGGCCCACAGTGGAAGCGTAGGTGTTACGATGTCTTGTGTTGACTCCTCCCTGTGGGGAGTAGGCGGCGTCGGCTCAGCAGGCTGAGGCGCAGTGTGGGCCGTGGGGCCATTGCTCGGCTTCTCCCGAGATGGGGCGGGGGGCGCTGGTGCAGGAGTTGAAGTATCTATAGATAGAGCCATGGGCGCCGGTGGAGGTTGTGCAGGCACAGCAGGCTGAAGAGACGCAGCTGAAGCCGCGGGAAGAACGCCGGAAACCTCCATGGCTGGATCTGGAGGCGGTGGCGCAGGAGACGCGGCTGATGCCTGTCGAGGCAGCTCAGGCGCGGTCACTTGAGGGACATTGGTAGTGGAGGATGGTGAAGCCCTTCTGGGGCCGGTGAACTGCCCAGTGAGCAAGGGACAGTTAGCTCTTCTGTGTCCCTGGCCACGGCATCTAGAGCACTTGATCCCGGAGGTCAGGTACATAGGCCAGGCCTCGCCTTTTATTCTTATATCGAGGCGGGCAGGAATGGACTCGATGGTCATGCCGTCATGTGGGACAATAAACGCCTCTCGGCGGCCGTCGGTGTAGACGTATTTACCAGCTTTAAGCTGTTTGGGGACGATGGAAGTGACCCGCCCATAAGGTAAAAGGGCGTCGATGACGGAAGCATCCTTCACAAAGAAGGGGAGGTTCCCTATGGTTATTTTAGCAGCTCTTCTGTAGAAGGGGAAGGTCCTGAGGAGCATGCCCTCAACCTCGAGCCCTTCATTGATCAGGCGCTCCGCCAGGGCCTTGTTTGTCAGTCCCAACAGGTAGTGGCCATTCATCTTCGTGACCTGGACGACGTCACTGGTCCCTCCGACCATTTCATCGATTGCCTTGAGATAATGGTAAGGCTCGAATTCAGGGCAGTGCTCAACATAGAGACACTGCTCCTCAGTAGAAGACGCCTGCCGCGCCCTGGCCTCCACGATGTGTGTTCTCGTGGTCTTTATTTCTTGTGCCCGAGGCACCCGTTCCGTCGATGATCGTTGACGGCGGTAGAATCCAGAGCGACTGGCGTTGCTGGAATGTGCGGCCGTTACAGGTGATTCCGCCGAGCCGCGGCGTCTCCTTTTGCCATGGACGACGGTGAGCCGTCCCCGGATGCAGGATTCACATCCTTTGAAGAATTCGTCCAGCTTCGTTGGGCCTTGATGGCGCCGTTGAAAGGCGTATCAATCGCAAAGTCGAACGACGTCGCCGAATTTGCATCTTTACCGCCAGCCGGCGAATTTGCATGATTTTCAATTGTTCTTAAATAAATAGAACATTTGTTCTTCATATCGAAATTTTGAAATTTCTCCGCACAGGGATGAACTTTTTGGCCGTGCCTAACAGGCATTTTTTCGGCGTGGAATGGGCTATCCGCCCATACCAAATTTGTCGCTGTCCGCGACATTTTTCTCTCGCCAAAAGGCGAAAATCACGGAGCTCGCGCGACGCGTGGCCGCACGGCTGAGTGTAGACATGTGGTGTACTTACAGTAAAAGCAGTCGCTAACTACCCACCAAGATTATCATGGCCTGTACCATGTGTAGACATGTGGTGTACTTACAGTAAAAGCAGTCGCCTACTTCTACGCACCAAGATTATCATGGCCTGTACCATGTGTAAACATTTTAGCCCTGCCCTGCAAGCAGGGGGCAGATGGCCCTCCGATGCCCTTGTCCGTGGCACCTGGAACACCTGATGCCCGAGGATAGGTACGCAGGCCAGGCTTGGCCTTTGATGTTGATGTCGAGGCGGGTTGGCAGCCTCTCGATGATGATCCCCTCATGTAGGGTGATGAAGACGTCACGCCGGCCATCGACGTAGACGTAGGGGCCCGCCTTCATCTGCTTAGGGGCGATGGACGTAACCCGCCCAAATGGAGAGAGGGCGGTGATGACAGCAGAGTCCGCTACAAAGAAGGGGAGGTTACCCACTGTAAGGGAATGCCCTGAGGAGTGTTCCCTCAACCTCGAGGCCCTCACTTATGAGGCGCTCGGCCAGGCCTCTGTTGGTTAGTCCCAGTAGCTGGTGGCCGTTCACCTTGGTGATCTGGATGACTCCGGCGGTTCCTCCGAGTTTCCTATCCAAAGCCCTAAGGTAGTGGAAGGGCTCAAGTTCGGGGCTGTGTTCGATGTACACACAGTGTTCCTCGGAAGAGGATGCCTGCCGCGCCCTGGCATCCGCGATGTGAGCCCTGGTGGCCCTGATTTCTTGGGCTCGGGGCACTGATCCCGCCGAAGATTGAGTTCGGCGAATGGTCCTGGAAGCTCCGGCATTGGAGGAGGGTGCAGTCGTCGTAGGTGAATTCCCCGAGCCACGGCGCCTCTTCCTACCCTGGACGAGGGTAAATCCTTCCTCAGCTCCAGGATTCACCTCTTCTGTGATGTCAGCCCAGTTTCTCCGGACTTGAGCAGCGGCGTTAGAAGTTGGAATAGCCGCAAGAGAGGTCGACGGGCGCGGCAGAATTTGCATCCTGGCCGCCGGCGGGCGGATTTACATAGTTTTGATTTTTTCTCAAAACTATTGTGTTAAAGGTCGTGGCATAGAATATGTAAATATCTTTTTGAGTGTATAACTTGGAATGTAAATTTCTTTTAAATGAATTATTATTATGTCAAATATATTTTGAATGGATTATTATTATGTAAATTTCCCTTTTGTATATAACTGAGCCGTGTTGTTGAAATAAAGAGTTTCTTAAGTAGAACTGCTCTTCACTGAAGGTTAATAACGAGTTTACAAAGTGGGAAGAGGAGCTTCTTTTTATTAGCATGCACACAAGCTTTCGGACATGTCGTCCTTCATCAGGTAAGAGTAATAAACGCGCTGAGGATCCATATATACACAAAGCTGAAAAGAAAATTTACATAACTGCAAAAGATAAAAGTATTTAAAGATAAAAATAAGAACCAAATATGCTAAAAAGATTATAGGGATTAAATGCTAATAAATCTGGACTAAGTACATATGCACTATGAATGGTGTTAATCAAGGGCAGGTAAATGCAACCTATGGCTATTCACACAACATATGGTATTGTTCTGGTATATCTATATGCCTGTTGATGCTGTTTGTTTTTATTGACACAAATGCCTCTAGTAAAAGTCTTTGGTACTTATTATTGATATTGTTGTATAGAATGGATGGCTTTGTTAGATTGAATGTATGACCGGTTTGCATAGAATGACTGTAAATAGGGGAATTTAGGTTTTTATTAGAGATGTTTCTGGAATGCTCAACCATTCTGATGGCGACGGATCTACCCGTCTCCCCGACATAAGTGGCATTGCATTGGTCGCAAGAGACGGAATAGACAGCACCCCCAGAACGGAGAGAACTCGCATGAAGGGAAGATCTGGTAATGGGGTGTCGGATTAGTGTGGCGATGTTAGGTGGGTTCTGGAAGTATGTTGTAATGCCATGTTGCCTTAAAAACCTGGCTATGGTGATAGACTGGGGGCAAAAAGGAAGGGAGCAAATATTTCTGTGTACAGCTGGAGCACTGTTGTGGTGAGGGTCATGCATGTGTTTAAGAATGAAGGGGGTCGGGTAGCCGGATTTGGATAAATATGAAAATATTTTAGCCTTTTCTATTGTTTGGAATAACGGGAGGGAACAATGAGTAAAGATACGTTTAGTGAGAGCTCTAACTGTATTGATTTTGTGTGGTGTTGGGCAATGTGACCGGAAGTTTGTGTGGTGTGGGGGTGTGTTGTTTTTATAGTATACTGTGGTATGGAAACTGCTGGGGGTGCGTATGACTAGTGTATCTAGGAAAGGTAGGACTGAGTGATTTTCTGTTTCATGGGTGAAGGCTATGTCTGGGTGGAAGGAGTTGAGGTCAGATAGGATGTGAGAGGCAGATACCTCACTTACCAAGCAAAAGGTATCATCGATGTACCGCCTCCATAGAAAGATGTCTGAAGAATGGCGTGAAGTGATCCATTGGTCCAGTGACCTCATGACAACCTCAGCCACCACGGTTGAGAGGGGGCTACCCATGGGGGAGCCCTTGGTCTGCTTGAAAAACTGGGTATCAAATGTGAAGGTGGACATGCCTAGGCATATGGAAGTGAGCTCGACAACCGTCTCCGCGGTGAGGGTGTCTAACAGGGGGGCATTTTCGAGGAAAGTGCGTAAACTATTAATGATCAAGGGGTGGGCAAGTGAGAGATATAGAGACGTTACATCGAAAGAAACCATTATGGACCTGGGGGGAGGTGTGAGGCTGGTGATATAGGACACAAACGAGGGGGAGTTTGCAATGGTATATTCCCATGGGGGAGACTGTAGAAGGGGGGTCAAGAAGTTGGACAAAAATTTTGACAGGGTATATGCCGGAGAGAGATGGTAAGATATGATTGGTCGGAGGGGAACATCGGGCTTGTGGATTTTTGGAAGGCCGTAAATGTAGGCTATTTGGGCGAGGTTAGCTGTGAAGTCGTTATATTGCTCTTTAGTGATCTGCTGGGACCTTTTTAATCTTAACAATAGTAAACGGAAATTCTTAACGGATGTTTTATGTTCCTGTTCAGTGATGGCAGAAAAAATGGAGTGTTGGTCGAGAACGTTTTGCATTTTTTGCTTGTAAACGGTAGTGTTAAGAATTACGGTCTGTGAGCCTTTGTCGGATTTTGTTATGACTATGTCTCTATTGCGTTTAAGACGGGAGATAACCCTATTCATGGCTAGGGACGGTTTAGGGATATTGTAGGGTCGTTGAAGGGTGGAGGTGACGAAATGCCTGATCCTATGGGTGTCTTGGTGGTTAAGGCCTCTGAGAGCGGGTTCCACACCAGCTATGATGCGAGGAATATCAGAAGGCCCAGGCAGTTCAGAGGCCTTAACCACCAAGACACCCATAGGATCAGGCATTTCGTCACCTCCACCCTTCAACGACCCTACAATATCCCTAAACCGTCCCTAGCCATGAATAGGGTTATCTATCACCGCGGAGACGGTTGTCGAGCTCACTTCCATATGCCTAGGCATGTCCACCTTCACATTTGATACCCAGTTTTTCAAGCAGACCAAGGGCTCCCCCATGGGTAGCCCCCTCTCAACCGTGGTGGCTGAGGTTGTCATGAGGTCACTGGACCAATGGATCACTTCACGCCATTCTTCAGACATCTTTCTATGGAGGCGGTACATCGATGATACCTTTTGCTTGGTAAGTGAGGTATCTGCCTCTCACATCCTATCTGACCTCAACTCCTTCCACCCAGACATAGCCTTCACCCATGAAACAGAAAATCACTCAGTCCTACCTTTCCTAGATACACTAGTCATACGCACCCCCAGCAGTTTCCATACCACAGTATACTATAAAAACAACACACCCCCACACCACACAAACTTCCGGTCACATTGCCCAACACCACACAAAATCAATACAGTTAGAGCTCTCACTAAACGTATCTTTACTCATTGTTCCCTCCCGTTATTCCAAACAATAGAAAAGGCTAAAATATTTTCATATTTATCCAAATCCGGCTACCCGACCCCCTTCATTCTTAAACACATGCATGACCCTCACCACAACAGTGCTCCAGCTGTACACAGAAATATTTGCTCCCTTCCTTTTGCCCCCAGTCTATCACCATAGCCAGGTTTTTAAGGCAACATGGCATTACAACATACTTCCAGAACCCACCTAACATCGCCACACTAATCCGACACCCCATTACCAGATCTTCCCTTCATGCGAGTTCTCTCCGTTCTGGTGGTGCTGTCTATTCCGTCTCTTGCGACCAATGCAATGCCACTTATGTCGGGGAGACGGGTAGATCCGTCGCCATCAGAATGGTTGAGCATTCCAGAAACATCTCTAATAAAAACCTAAATTCCCCTATTTACAGTCATTCTATGCAAACCGGTCATACATTCAATCTAACAAAGCCATCCATTCTATACAACAATATCAATAATAAGTACCAAAGACTTTTACTAGAGGCATTTGTGTCAATAAAAACAAACAGCATCAACAGGCATATAGATATACCAGAACAATACCATATGTTGTGTGAATAGCCATAGGTTGCATTTACCTGCCCTTGATTAACACCATTCATAGTGCATATGTACTTAGTCCAGATTTATTAGCATTTAATCCCTATAATCTTTTTAGCATATTTGGTTCTTATTTTTATCTTTAAATACTTTTATCTTTTGCAGTTATGTAAATTTTCTTTTCAGCTTTGTGTATATATGGATCCTCAGCGCGTTTATTACTCTTACCTGATGAAGGACGACATGTCCGAAAGCTTGTGTGCATGCTAATAAAAAGAAGCTCCTCTTCCCACTTTGTAAACTCGTTATTAACCTTCAGTGAAGAGCAGTTCTACTTAATTCGCTCATTTTTACGCTTTTTATCCTGGAATTCATCATGAATCCTTCCGCTGAAGACCTACCTCGTTATACCTACCAGTTGCGAAAGAAATCGTTACAGTTGTCAAGATGGCGCCTCCATTTGAACTTTAACAAACTGTGTGAAACGGCTGATTTTATACCTCCATCCCTTCGAATCAGGGATCCTGTTCGCAATCCATTTTCATCCGTCGTCATACGCCGCGCCCAACTCCATCTGTTATCGTCTAGAATTAAAGGTTGCCACTCCAATATCCGATTTATTTCTAAGTCCGTCAAGGGATTGATCTTTCTGGTCTCTCAGCTACTAACCAATCCAGAAATGGCCGATCTGTTGCAATCCATCACAAGGGACATTCGGCATCAGAAGAACGATATAACGGCAACGTCACAACTCCAAGCTTCATCACTGGATCAAGAAGTACAACTTCCCTGCCTATCTACTAGAAGCCTATCTTCCCCAGTCACTCCAAGGAGTGGTCAACCTCTCGGACTATGTCTTGCCATCTGCTGATGCTGAGATTCTGTCATTGGGCCTAAAATACAGACTGCCTGGGCCTTCTGATATTCCTCGCATCATAGCTGGTGTGGAACCCGCTCTCAGAGGCCTTAACCACCAAGACACCCATAGGATCAGGCATTTCGTCACCTCCACCCTTCAACGACCCTACAATATCCCTAAACCGTCCCTAGCCATGAATAGGGTTATCTCCCGTCTTAAACGCAATAGAGACATAGTCATAACAAAATCCGACAAAGGCTCACAGACCGTAATTCTTAACACTACCGTTTACAAGCAAAAAATGCAAAACGTTCTCGACCAACACTCCATTTTTTTCTGCCATCACTGAACAGGAACATAAAACATCCGTTAGAATTTCCGTTTACTATTGTTAAGATTAAAAAGGTCCCAGCAGATCACTAAAGAGCAATATAACGACTTCACAGCTAACCTCGCCCAAATAGCCTACATTTACGGCCTTCCAAAAATCCACAAGCCCGATGTTCCCCTCCGACCAATCATATCTTACCATCTCTCTCCGGCATATACCCTGTCAAAATTTTTGTCCAACTTCTTGACCCCCCTTCTACAGTCCTCCCCCCATGGGGAATATACCATTGCAAACTCCCCCTCGTTTGTGGTCCTATATCTCCCAGCCTCACACACTCCCCCCAGGTCCATAATGGTTTCTTTCGATGTAACGTCTCTATATCTCTCACTTGCCCACCCCTTGATCATTAATAGTTTTACGCACTTTCCTCGAAAATGCCCCCTGTTAGACACCCTCACCGCGGAGACGTTGTCGAGCTCGACTTCCATATGCCTAGGCATGTCTACCTTCACATTTGATACCCAGTTTTTCAAGCAGACCAAGGGCTCCCCCATGGTAGCCCCCTCTCAACCGTGGTGGCTGAGGTTGTCATGAGGCCACTGACCAATGGATCACTTCACGCCATTCTTCAGACATCTTTCTATGGAGGCGTACATCGATGATACCTTTTGCTTGGTAAGTGAGGTATCTGCCTCTCACATCCTATCTGACCTCAACTCCTTCCACCCAGACATAGCCTTCACCCATGAAACAGAAAATCACTCAGTCCTACCTTTCCTAGATACACTAGTCATACGCACCCCCAGCAGTTTCCATACCACAGTATACTATAAAACAACACACCCCCCACACCACACAAACTTCCGGTCACATTGCCCAACACCACACAAAATCAATACAGTTAGAGCTCTCACTAAACGTATCTTTACTCATTGTTCCCTCCCGTTATTCCAAACAATAGAAAAGGCTAAAATATTTTCATATTTATCCAAATCCGGCTACCCGACCCCCTTCATTCTTAAACACATGCATGACCCTCACCACAACAGTGCTCCAGCTGTACACAGAAATATTTGCTCCCTTCCTTTTTGCCCCCAGTCTATCACCATAGCCAGGTTTTTAAGGCAACATGGCATTACAACATACTTCCAGAACCCACCTAACATCGCCACACTAATCCGACACCCCATTACCAGATCTTCCCTTCATGCGAGTTCTCTCCGTTCTGGTGGTGCTGTCTATTCCGTCTCTTGCGACCAATGCAATGCCACTTATGTCGGGGAGACGGGTAGATCCGTCGCCATCAGAATGGTTGAGCATTCCAGAAACATCTCTAATAAAAACCTAAATTCCCCTATTTACAGTCATTCTATGCAAACCGGTCATACATTCAATCTAACAAAGCCATCCATTCTATACAACAATATCAATAATAAGTACCAAAGACTTTTACTAGAGGCATTTGTGTCAATAAAAACAAACAGCATCAACAGGCATATAGATATACCAGAACAATACCATATGTTGTGTGAATAGCCCATAGGTTGCATTTACCTGCCCTTGATTACACCATTCATAGTGCATATGTACTTAGTCCAGATTTATTAGCATTTAATCCCTATAATCTTTTTAGCATATTTGGTTCTTATTTTTATCTTTAAATACTTTTATCTTTTGCAGTTATGTAAATTTTCTTTTCAGCTTTGTGTATATATGGATCCTCAGCGCGTTTATTACTCTTACCTGATGAAGGACGACATGTCCGAAAGCTTGTGTGCATGCTAATAAAAAGAAGCTCCTCTTCCCACTTTGTAAACTCGTTATTAAAGAGTTTCTTAGTAGAGCTAGAACTTCACGTGTGTAGCCGCTGGGTTTTGTCTACGGTATTCTTCTTTTCTTGCTTGATCACCCGAGGCAGTCCAATCAATATCAAGACTTTGGGTAAAGTCTTACTTGTTAAGAGGAGGTTTCTTCAATCTGACCTATCGTACCTTAACATTTAATGGCGTCCCCGGGTGGGCTGCGTGGGCTAGTCAAGTAGAGAAGGCGGGAAGACCTGTAGGCGCTGTCCTCCCGAGGAACAGAAGGCGGGAAGACCTGTAGGCGCTGTCTCCCGAGGAACAGAAGGCGGAAAGACCTGTAGGCGCTGTCCTCCCGAGGTAACAGGAGCTCAAGGTAAAAGAAGCTAAAGAAGCTCAAGGCAAGGAAGCTAAAGAAGCTCAAAGGCAAAGAAGCTAAAGAAGCTCAAAGGCAAAGAAGCTAAGGAAGCTCAAGGCAAAGAAGCTAAAGAAGCTCAAGGCAAAGAAGCTAAAGAAGCTCAAAGGCAAAGAAGCTAAGGAAGTTCAAGGCAAAGAAGCTAAAGAAGCTCAAAGGCAAAGAAGCTAAAGAAGCTCAAAGGCAAAGAAGCTAAAGAAGCTCAAGGCAAAGAAGCTCAAGAAGCCCTTTGTTAAAGGTTTAAAGGAGTTCAAGAGGCCCTTTGTTAAAGGTTTAAAGGAGCTCAAGAAGCCCTTTGTTAAAGGTTTAAAGGAGCTCAAGAAGCCCTTTGTTAAAGGTTTAAAGGAGCTCAAGAAGCCCTTTGTTAAAGGTTTAAAGGAGCTCAAGAAGCCCTTTGTTAAAGGTTTAAAGGAGCTCGAGAAGCCCTTTGTTAAAGGTTTAAAGGAGCTCGAGAAGCCCTTTGTTAAAGGTTAAAAAGAGCTCAGTGAAGCTCAAGGTTTAAAGGAGCTCAAGAAGCCCTTTGTTAAAGGTTTAAAGGAGCTCGAGAAGCCCTTTGTTAAAGGTTAAAAAGAGCTCAGTGAAGCTCAAGGTTAAAGGAGCTCAAGAAGCCCTTTGTTAAAGGTTTAAAGGAGCTCAAGAAGCCCTTTGTTAAAGGTTTAAAGGAGCTCAAGAAGCCCTTTGTTAAAGGTTTAAAAGGAGCTCAAAAGGCCCTTTGTTAAAGGTTAAAAAGAGCTCAGTGAAGCTCAAGGTTAAAGGAGCTCAAAAAGCCCTTTGTTAAAGGTTAAAAAGAGCTCAGTGAAGCTCAAGGTTTAAAGGGAGCTCAAAGGCAAAAAGTTGAAGAAGCTACAGGGTGAAAGGCTACCTACAAGGTAAAAAGGATACCTACAAGGTGAAAGGATAACTACAAGGTGAGATGGAGGAAGTTAGCAGAAGGCGTAGAAAGGCGATAAGAGGCGTTTTTACCGAGGTGGTAAATGATATGAATACAGAGTTAAGGGATCCTCTTATTGATAAAAGTGGCATATATGCCAAAATTTGATAGATTAGAATCTCTCCATTTGGAGCTGGTGGCATTGAATGAACGATGCCAGGCAATTTTATTGGCCAAAAGATGAGGCTACTGACGATGAAATTGATAAATAATTTGAGGATTGTGAAGTCCTACATCACGGAAAGATATTTTTGAAGGCTAAAAATTCGCGTAATGCGTGAGCAGGATAGGGATGCTCAGGTCAAGACTTCTCAATTCCACCAGGGGGCGTCTAGTGCCTCTCCGAATTCAGAAACCGATAATCAGAAAGTTATCAAACTTCAGACTACTACGTCTCTATCGAAAAGCCGGAAATAGTTGAAAAATGAAATTGAGGAAGTGGGAAAAAGAGGATTCTGTAAAAACTGCTAGAGCTACGGATGTGAAAGCCTGCTCTAGCTAAAGCTAGAATACTAGAGGAAGCTTGTTCAGCTCCCTCTATAATAGATATTGAATATGAGGGCAAAAAAGGTGCTGTGAATGCTATTAAAGAAAAGGAATTGAAATCGGCAGTTAAATGCAATGAGTGAAGGATTCTGAAACTGCAGTTGATAGCTATGTAGGTGTGAAGGAAGCTGAGGCTAAAGACAAAGCAAATGAAGCGGAAGCAAAACCTGATAAAGTGAATTCTAAAGACGGAGATAAAGGAGATCAAGTAAAAGAATCTGAAGATGAGCCTAAGGGCGACGGAGTAAAGGATTTTGAAGATGAGCCTAAGGGCGACGGAGTAAGGATTCTGAAGATGAGCCTAAGGCGACGAAGTAAGTGATTATGAAGCGAAGCCTAAGGGCGACGGAGTAAAGGATTCTAAGGATGGCCTAAGGGCGAGGAGTAAAGGATTCTAGGATGAGCCTAAGGGCGACGGAGTAGAGGATTCTAAGGATGAGCCGGGCGACGGAGTAAAGGATTCTGAAGATGGGCCTAAGGGCGACGGAGTAAATGATCCTGAAGCAAGACCAACTGGAGATACGGAATCTAAAATAAAGAATAAGGGAGATCTACAGAAACTTAAGGGCAACCCAGGGGATTGGCTCTCAAGGTGGGGGCAATTTGGTAGAAATAATGCCAATGAAAAATATGAAGAGGCAAATTTAAAGGATAAGGAAGATTCTGAAGCGAAGCCTAAGGCGACGGAGTAAAGGATTCTGAGACTGCAATTAAAGGTTATAAACCGGTGAGCAATTATAGAGCAGTAGCTGAGGGTACTGATTCAGGGGGAAGAAAAACTCAGATGTAGAACAAGGTACTGATTCAGCGGTGGAAGAAAGATAGATGCAGAACAGGGTACTGATTCAAGGGAGGGAAAAACCCAGATGCAGAACAAGGTACTGAATCAAGGATGGAGGAAGGGATTATTGATACAAAGGATTGGTTGAATGATGGGTTTATCGAAGGAGTTGATGAAATTCCACCTGAGGGAAAAGGATACTAGTTTCCTGATCGCCCTTTTTGGGTGTGAGTCCGAAACGACGCCTATCGGCCAGTATG
This sequence comes from Cordylochernes scorpioides, assembly GCA_030710605.1. Lineage (NCBI taxonomy): Eukaryota > Metazoa > Arthropoda > Arachnida > Pseudoscorpiones > Chernetidae > Cordylochernes > Cordylochernes scorpioides. The sequence continues at coordinate 43,536,626 of CP092870.1, read as the reverse complement.
TGACGGCGCGTCCTGTCGAGGACGCTGCGGACTATCCTTGAGGCGATATTTGAAGAGGAGACCAGTCTACTGAGGAGAATCCCGGAGATAAGGATAAAATATTGGGAGAATAATTTCGGAAATTTGGCCGACATGGGGAGATATTTCCAGGTGATGGCCATCAGGGAAAATGATTGGGACTACCTCGATTTCTTTGGAGGAAGAAGATGGACGCTTATGGGCAATCCGGTGGTGTGTATGGAGAGGGTGCCGCAGTGTGCCGAAGAGAAGATGGTTTTCCTAGATAAAGAGCCTGGGCTCCCTGCAACGGTGTCCCACCTGCCTGGATCCCCCCATCACGGTGGAGCGGATTTTTTTTCTTTTTACAAAAAAGAAAGGTGGGGGTATGTTAAAAGTCGTGGCATAGAATATGTAAATATCTTTTTGAGTGTATAACTTGGAATGTAAATTTCTTTTAAATGAATTATATTATGTCAAATTAATTTGAATGGATTATTATTATGTAAATTTCCCTTTTGTATATAACTGAGCCGTGTTGTTGAAATAAAGAGTTTCTTAGTAGAGCGAGAGCTTCACGTGTGTAGCCGCTGGGTTTTGTCTACGGTTTTCTCTTTTCTTGCTTGATCACCCGAGGCAGTCCAATCAATATCAAGACTTTGGGTAAAAGTCTTACTTGTTAAGAGGAGGTTTCTTCAATCTGACTATCGTACCTTAATAATATAGAATTTCGTTCTGGAAATCTTGATTTGCGGATAATTCTGCACATGGTTGTGCTAGTGAGCCGTGCCTTACAGGCTTTTGCTCGGCTTTTGACGGGCTTTCAGCCGTATAAATTTGTCGCCATCCGCGACACTTTTCGCCCGCCAGAGGCGAAAAACTCAGGAGCTCGCGTGACGTGTGGCCGCACGGCCGAGTGTAGACATGTGGTGTACTTGCCGTAAAAGCAGTCACTAAACTACCCACTTGATTATCATGGCCTGTACCATGTGTAGACATGTGGTGTACTTACAGTAAAAGCAGTCGCTAACTACCCACCATGATTATCATGGCTGTGCAATGGGTAGATATGTGGTGTACTTACAATAAAAGCAGTCGCTAACTACCCACCAGGATTATCATGGCTGTGCAATGGGTAGATATGTGGTGTAATTACAATAAAAGCAGTCGCTAACTACCCACCATGATTATCATGGCCTGTGCAATGGGTAGATATGTGGTGTGTACTTACAATAAAAGCAGTCGCTAACTACCCACCAGGATTTTCATGGCCCGTACCATGTGTAGACATGTGACAATGAAAACAATTTTATTGACTGTTCAGTCAACGATTACACTCAAAGAGTCAATGGGAGAAAAAACAAATTTACAATAGACTTGATTCTGTCAGGAGCTCAGAGCCAGCTTGAGCTCGTATATTCCCCTTTGAATTAAGAGGTGGTGGTCGCGAGCGTGCTCAGCGACAGTGCCGAGAAACTCGGCGAGGATGGCTTTGTGTCTGGTTCTATGTGAGAGAGTTCGAGGAGTTATTCCCTACTTTCGAGCCACATGATCGCAGTTGAGAGGCTTGTAAATCTAGCCCTTTCCTTATAGGGCCTTAAGGCCCGTTGAAAGTCCAGCTCCTCGAGTAGGTCACGTGTTTGGCGTTCGCACTTGCTCTCCAGCTCCCTGGAGCAGGAATGGCAGTGGAGGCGGAGGTGTCGCCATGGCCGGTATTACCTCTTCCCCATGGGGAGCGGGTGGTGTCGGCTCAGCGAGCCGAGGCGCAGGCGGTGGGGTACACATCGCTCTTTTTCCGTTATCGGATTGTCCTCTCCATCTCCGTCAGGGCGGGCGGCGGAGGTGTCATCACAGCAGGCATCAGTTTTTCGCTGTGGGAAGTAGGTGGCGTTGGCCAGAAGGGAGGCGCAGGCAGTGGGGGTGTTGGAGGCACTGCTGGTGTTGTCTGAGCTCCGCCTTAACCTGGCCAAGGTGACATGGAGAGGCGGGCGGTTGTAGGCTCAGCGAGCCAAGGGGCAGGCAGTGCTTCCTCCGTCATTGGATCGTCCTCCTCCATGTCCGTCGGGGCGGGCGGCGGAGGTGTCATCGAAAGGAGGTGTCAGTTCTCCCTGTGGGTAGTGGGCGGCATTGGCTCAGCGGGCCGAGGCGCAGGCAGTGGGGGTGTTGGAGGCACTGTGTGGTGTTGTCCTCAGCTCAGCTTTGACCTGTCCGAGGACTTTGTAGAGATTGTGGCTGCTCCGGGCCTCAGATCCAAGATTTGCTGATCAGGCCGGCGAGGGCGTCGCACTGCGGAGGCGACAGGATGGGTCCATTCCTCTGCGCCTTGGTCCTCGAGGGGGGAGGTCCAGGCTCTCCCCGCAAGACCAAGGGCGTCTGTCCCAGCAAAGGATACGCTGGGGTGCCTCTCGATGAACGCATCGGAGTCGTGTCTCGTTGCGTTCTTTGCTGATGACGTGGAGGACGCAGAGGTCTCCTCCACGATGATCATCTCCACGTCCGGTGTTGGGGCCGCAGGCTCGAGGGTCTTCTGGGTGGGCAGAGGGTCACGCGGGGCAACGTAGTCCGGCCGAGCGGGAGGCGGCTCTGGATGTTGTGAATTGGCCGGGCGAGGGCCCACGGGACCTCAGGCGCCTGCAGGGGCGGAGCAGGGGTCACAGGTGGAGGGGCAGAAGGGTCTCTCCATAGGTAAGGCCGGGGCCGCTGGTGGATATGGCGAGGTGCGGATGGATGGAGACAGCTCGGGAGGGAGGGCGCGCGCAAACCTCCATGGCTGGACTGGGAGGCGGCGCAGGAGGCGCGGCCGAAGTCCGCCTAGGTAGCCCAGGCGCAGTTGATGGCGGGAGGCTGTGGAAGGGGGCGGTGAAGCCCGTCTGGAGGTGGTGGGCCCGCCCATGGAGTTGGGGGCAGTTTGCTCTTCGGTGACCTTGACCACGGCATTTCGAGCATTTAATACCGTGGGTCAGGAATGCTGGCCATGGTTCGCCTTGATCCTCAGTTCGAATCGAGAGGGGAGCATTTCGAGTTATGCCGTCATGGAGGAGTAGAAAGGCCTCCCGGCGGCCGTCGGTGAAATCAAACTCTCCAACCCTAAGCTGTTTGGGGGCGATGGAGGTTATTCGGCCGTATCTGGAGAGGGCATCCATGACGGCGGCGTCTCCCACAAAGAAGGGCAGGTTCCCAATCGTTATTCTGATTGAATTCCTCCTGAAGGGGAAGGTCTTGAGAAGGGTTCCTCGATCTCGAGGCCCTCTCGAACTAGGGCTCCGCCAGGGATCTGTTGGCGAGTCCGACTAAGTATTGCCCGTTCACCTTAGTGAACTGGACAATGTTTCTTGTACTGACCACCTTTTCCATAGCTTCATGTACTGGTTAGGTCTGGTATTCCGGGCAGTACTCGAGGTAACAGCATGCTCCTCGGTGCAGGACGCCTGGCGAGCCCTGGCCTCCATGACGTGTGCCCTCGTGGTCCTGATCTCCTGGACCTGGGGCATCCGTCCCGTCGACGGTCACTGTCGGCGCGAAGCTTCCAGCGCTGTTGGACTGCGCGGCTATGGCAGGCAGAACCGGCGAGTCGCGGCGCCTTTTCTTGGTTCTAACGGTGGTATAACCGTCGTTGGCGCCCATTTGCCATCTCGGAATCACCCCAGCTAAGCGAGCCGAATTGGCTATTGTAGCGCTGCACGAGGCAGCAGTCAGCGGGCCGTGACGTCATCACGCGCGGCGGCCAGATTTGCATCTCTAACGCCTGCCGGCGGATTTACATACTCTTGATGTTCTGAGTTTACTTTAGAGATTTCTTTCTGATATCCGTTTTTCTTTGATATCTTCCCACCAGTTGGAGATTGGATGCTGGCCTTCCAGGCTTTGTCCAGCAGATCCTGGGCTCCCTGGTGATGCCGAATTCGGCATGTCTAGAGACATATCATAGCTCGCCAGAGGCGAAAATCCCGGAGCTCGCGCGGCGCGTGGCCGCACGGCCGAGTGTAGACATGTGGTGTACTTACAGTAAAAGCAGTCGTAACTACCCACCAAGATTATCATGGCCTGTACCATGTGTAGACATGTGGTGTACTTACAGTAAAAGACAGTCTCTAACTACCCACCAAGATTATCATGGCCTGTACCATGTGTAGACCTGTGGTGTACTTACAGTAAAAGCAGTTGCCTACTTTTACCCATCTTGTTGTAACTTTGTTTTGATGTTGACTGGTAGACAAAAAAGTATATATAACAACTACTAAATTCTATTGGAACGCTTTTATTTATTAATTAATTCTTTTTGGTGTTGTTTTGATTGAATAATTTTCTATATCTTGCATATTTTCAATCAAAAATATCCTTAAAACTTTTTTTTTTTTAATCTGTAAATTAATTTTCTCAAAACACACAATACTTTACAATTTGATTTCATTAACTAAATTTGCTCACCAACCTTTGTACATATATCATTGTGTTGCTTTTTTATCGTTTCTTCTAACTAACTTGCATACTAATTCTGTACATATTTAAATATTGTTGTATATATTAATTAATTGTTCACAGAGTGTGTGTAAGCTCACAGGAAAATAGGCGCTAACCGAAACAAAAAAAAAAGTTCCTTTGTTTAATATTAGTTTCCCTTTTTTTTATGTTTATAAAGTACAAGTGTCCCTGGGAGACATAGCGCTCTGAGTCGAAATAAAGTATGTTTCAATCTCTCCTTGAGGTAACCCGGATTCATTAAACAACCACGTACTAAACGAGTATCACTAACACGATAACCTAATACGATCAAATACTACGATAATATTGCGGACAGATGAGTCGAGGCCGTGGGTTTGTGAATCGATTTTTACTGCAGACCTTGACCACCTTGTTTGGTGTGGAAGTGGGCGTAGTTGCTGGACAAATACCGAGTGACCTTTAGTGGTTAGGTTAGTGGACACATGTGGGGGTCATTGATAGCTAGATACACTAATGGACAAAACTTAAGGAAGATGTACCTTTTATCATGTATGTCGGGATTGAGCAATAACTCTGAAAGATATTACAGTGACCATTATGAAAACAACGAGATAACCAATTATACACTCATGGACAATACTAAAGGAAGTTATACCTTTTAGCATGTATATCGGGATTGAGACAATAACTCTGAAAGATATTACAGAGACCATTATTTGAAAACACACGAGATAACCAATATACATCATGGACATACTAAAGGAAGTTATACCTTTTAGCATGTATATCGGGATTGGACAAAACTCTGAAAGATATTACAGAGACCATTATTGAAAACACACGAGATAACCAATATACACTCATGGACAATAAAGGAAGTTATACCTTTTAGCATGTATTCGGGATTGAGACAATAACTTGAAAGATATTACAGAGACCATTATTGAAAACACACGAGATAACAATATACACTCATGGACAATACTAAAGGAAGTTATACCTTTAGCATGTATATCGGGATTGAGACAAGAGGAACGTCTGGAATTCATTGTTCAAGAAGACGCCAACAATGGAATTACAGAATTACATTCAACTATTTCTTTCAACACTCAACATCAATCATTATCTATGGCTTAGTAATTATTATCGAAGTAAAACAAATTTAAAATTGTTCAACATTTGCATTCAATCCAGTAATTTAGAGGCTCCAGTAGGCATAAAAAGCTTGTCAAGTGAAATTTTTCAACAAGGGCTAGTTGAAGGGAGAGTGTTTCTGTAATTTAATGGGGGATAAGCCTACATTACATGTCACATGACATACCACCCTGGAATTCTCACAGACAGAGTCTCATCACCTCGTAAAAGAAAAAAAAAAATCAGAAGATAATTCCTAAACCAATTTTCTATTTTAATTGAGATTGGAATTCTGTTTTAACTTTATTTATTTTGCTAATTATGTTTAAACTATTTTTTTACGTTTGTTCTAAGAATTATTACAAAATTATTTAAAATTCGAATTTATTTTGTTTGATTAATAATTATGTACTTATTGACTTT
>CP092870.1:43517009-43530207 GCA_030710605.1 Cordylochernes scorpioides | reverse complement strand
TTAATTGTTCCACAGAGTGTGTGTAAGCTCACAGGAAAATAGGCGCTAACCGAAACAAAAAAAAAAGTTCCTTTGTTTAATATTAGTTTCCCTTTTTTTTATGTTTAAAGTACAAGTGTCCCTAGGGAGACATAGCGCTCTGAGTCGAAATAAAGTATGTTTCAATCTCTCTTGAGGTAACCCGGATTCATTAAACAACCACGTACTAAACGAGTATCACTAACACGATAACCTAATACGATCAAATACTACGATAATATTGCGGACAGATGAGTCGAGGCCGTGGGTTTGTGAATCGATTTTTTACTGCAGACCTTGACCACCTTGTTTGGTGTGGAAGTGGGCGTAGTTGCTGGACAAATACCGAGTGACCTTTAGTGGTTAGGTTAGTGGACACTTGTGGGGGTCATTGATAGCTAGATACACTAATGGACAAAACTTAAGGAAGATGTACCTTTTATCATGTATGTCGGGATTGAGACAATAACTCTGAAAGATATTACAGTGACCATTATTGAAAACAACGAGATAACCAATATACACTCATGGACAATACTAAAGGAAGTTATACCTTTTAGCATGTATATCGGGATTGAGACAATAACTCTGAAAGATATTACAGAGACCATTATTGAAAACACACGAGATAACCAATATACACTCATGGACAATACTAAAGGAAGTTATACCTTTTAGCATGTATATCGGGATTGAGACAATAACTCTGAAAGATATTACAGAGACCATTATTGAAAACACACGAGATAACCAATATACACTCATGGACAATACTAAAGGAAGTTATACCTTTTAGCATGTATATCGGGATTGAGACAATAACTCTGAAAGATATTACAGAGACCATTATTGAAAACACACGAGATAACCAATATACACTCATGGACAATACTAAAGGAAGTTATACCTTTTAGCATGTATATCGGGATTGAGACAAGAGGAACGTCTGGAATTCATTGTTCAAGAAGACGCCAACAATGGAATTACAGAATTACATTCAACTATTTCTTTCAACACTCAACATCAATCATTATCTATGGCTTAGTAATTATTATCGAAGTAAAACAAATTTAAAATTGTTCAACATTTGCATTCAATCCAGTAATTTAGAGGCTCCAGTAGGCATAAAAAGCTTGTCAAGTGAAATTTTTCAACAAGGGCTAGTTGAAGGGAGAGTGTCTTCTGTAATTTAATGGGCGGATAAGCCTACATTACATGTCACATGACATACCACCCTGGAATTCTCACAGACAGACGTCTCATCACCTCGTCAAAAAAGAAAAAAAAAATCAGAAGATAATTCCTAAACCAATTTTCTATTTTAAATTGAGATTGGAATTCTGTTTTAAACTTTATTTTATTTTGCTAATTATGTTTTAAACTATTTTTTTACGTTTGTTCTAAGAATTATTACAAAATTATTTAAAATTCGAATTTATTTTGTTTGATTAATAATTATGTACATTTATTGACTTTTGAACATTTATCTGTAGCAATGAAAATATTTTGGAAACATTATTGGAATCTTTGCCCTCGACAATGAATCCGATATCCGAAAAATGAAACTCTATCCACAACAATGATTACCTTATCTGCAACAATGAAACTTTACCCATAACAATAAAACTTTACCCATTACAATGACACTTTATTCAAAACAATGAAATTTTACCAATAACAATGAAACTTTACTCATAACAATGAAACTTCACTCATAACAATGAAACTTTACTCATAACAATGAAACTTTACCCATAACAATGTAACTTTACCCAAAACAATGAAACTTTACTCATAACAATGAAACTTTACACATAACAATGAAACTTTACTCATAACTATGAAAAATCACTCATAACAATATAACTTTACCCGTAACAATGAAACTTTACCCATAAACAATGAAACTTTACCCATAACAATGCAACTTTACTCATAACAATGTAACTTTACCAAAAAACAATGAAACTTTACTCATAACAATGAAACTTTACTCATAACAATGAAACTTTACTCATAACTATGAAAAATCACTCATAACAATATAACTTTACCCGTAACAATGAAACTTTACCCATAACAATGAAACTTTACCCATAACAATGCAACTTTACTCATAACAATGTACTTTACCCAAAACAATAAAACTTTACTCATAACAATGAAACTTTACCCATAACAATGTAACTTTACCCAAAACAATGAAACTTTACTCATAACAATGAAACTTTACCCATAACAATGAAACTTTACAATAACAATGAAACTTTACTCAAAACAATGAAACTTTACCCATAACAATGAAACTTTACTCATAACAATGAAACCCTACACATAACAATGAAACTTTACTCACAACAATGAACTTTACCCAAAAAATGAAACTTTACCAAAAGCAATGAAACTTTACCCAAAACAATGAAACTTTACCCACAACAATGAAACTTTACCCAAAACAATGAAACTTTACCCACAACAATGAAACTTTACCCAAAACAATGAAATTTTACCCACAACAATGAAACTTTACCCAAAACAATGAAACTTCACCCACAACAATGAAACTTTACCCAAAACATTGATACTTTACCCACAACAATGAAACTTTACCCACAACATTGAAACTTTTTCCACAACAATGAAACTTTACCCACAACAATGAAACTTTACACAAAACAATGAAACTTTACCCAAAACAATGAAACTTTATCCACAACAATGAAACTTTACCCACAACAATGAAACTTTTCCCACAACAATTAAAATTTACCCAAAACAATGAAAATTTACTTACAACAATGAACTTTACCCAAAAAATGAAACTTTACACCAAAATAATGAAACTTTACCCAAAACAATGATATTTTACCCACAACAATGAAACTTTACCCAAAACAATAAAACTTTACTCACAACAATGAAGTTTACCCAAAACAATAAAACTTCACCCAAAACAATGAAACTTTACCCGCAACAATGAATACTTTATCCACAACAATGAAACTTTACCCACAACAATGAAACTTTACCCACAACAATGTAACTTTAACCACAACAATGAAATTTCATCCACAACAATGAATACTTTATTCACAACAATAAAACTTTACCCACAACAATGAATACTTTATCCACAACAATGAAACTTTATCCACAACAATGAAACTTTACTCATAACAATGAAACTTTACCCAAAACAATGAAACTTTACCCACAACGATGAAACTTTACCCACAACATTGAAATTTACCCCAAACAATGAAACTTTACCCAAAACAATGAAACTTTACCCACAACAATGAAACTTTACACAAAACAATAAAACTTTACCCAAAACAATGAAACTTTACCCAAAACAATGAAACTTTACCCACAACAATGAAACTTTACCCAAAACAATGAAACTTTACCCACAACAATGAAACTTTACCCAAAACAATGAAACTTTACCCACAACAATGAAACTCTACCCAAAACATTGAAATTTTACCCACAACAATGAGACTTTACCCACAACATTGAAACTTTTTCCACAACGATGAAACTTTACCCACAACAATGAAACTTTACCCAAAACAATGAAACTTTACCCGAAACAATGAAACTTTACCCAAAACAATGAAACTTTATTCACAACAATGAAACTTTACCCACAACAATGAAACTTTTTCCACAACAATTAAAATTTACCCAAGACAATGAAAATTTACTCACAACAATGAACTTTACCCAAAAAATGAAACTTTACACCAAAACAATGAAACTTTACCCAAAACAATGAAATTTTACCCACAACAATGAAACTTTACCCAAAACAATAAAACTTTACTCACAACAATGAACCCTACCCACAACAATGAAACTTTGCCCAAAACAATGAAACTTTACCCAAAACAATGAAACTTTATCCACAACAATGAAACTTTACCCCCAACAATGCAACTTTTCCCACAACAATTAAAATTTACCCAAAACAATGAAAATTTACTCACAACAATGAACTTTACCCAAAAAATGAAACTTTACACCAAAATAATGAAACTTTACCCAAAACAATGAAATTTTACCCACAACAATGAAACTTTACCCAAAACAATAAAACTTTACTCACAACAATGAAGTTTACCCAAAACAATGAAACTTTACCCAAAATATTGAAACGTTACCCACAACAATGAAACTTTACCCACAACAATGAAACTTTACCCAAAACAATGAACTTTACCCACAACAATGAACTTTACCCAAAGCATTAAAACTTTACCCAAAGCATTAAAACTTTACCCAAAACAATGAAACTTCACTCACAACAATGAAACTTCACCCAAAACAATGAAACTTTACCCGCAACAATGAATACTTTATCCACAACAATGAAACTTTACCAACAACAATGAAACTTTACCCACAACAATGTAACTTTAACCACAACAATGAAATTTCATCCACAACAATGAATACTTTATCCACAACAATAAAACTTTACCCACAACAATGAATACTTTATCCACAACAATGAAACTTTATCCACAACAATGAAACTTTACTCATAACAATGAAACTTTACCCAAAACAATGAAACTTTACCCACAACGATGAAACTTTACCCACAACATTGAAATTTACCCCAAACAATGAAACTTTACCCAAAACAATGAAACTTTACCCACAACAATAAAACTTTACACAAAACAATAAAACATTACCCAAAACAATGAAACTTTACCCAAAACAATGAAACTTTAATACAACAATGAAACTATACCCAAAACAATGAAACTTTACCCACAACAATGAAACTTTACCCAAAACAATGAAATTTTACCCACAACAATGAAACTTTACCCAAAATAATGAAACTTTACCCACAACAATGAAACTCTACCCAAAACATTGAAACTTTACCCACAACAATGAGACTTTACCCACAACATTGAAACTTTTTCCACAACAATGAAACTTTACCCACAACAATGAAACTTTACCCAAAACAATGAAACTTTACCCAAAACAATGAAACTTTACCCAAAACAATGAAACTTTACACAAAACAATAAAACTTTACCCAAAACAATTAAAATTTACCCAAGACAATGAAAATTTACTCACAACAATGAACTTTACCCAAAAAATGAAACTTTACACCAAAACAATGAAACTTTACCCAAAACAATGAAATTTTACCCACAACAATGAAACTTTACCCAAAACAATAAAACTTTACTCACAACAATGAACCTTACCCAAAACAATGAAACTTTACCCGAAACATTGAAACGTTACCCACAACAATGAAACTTTACCCACAACAATGAAACTTTACCCACAACAATGAAACTTTACCCAAAACAATAAAACTTTACTCACAACATTGAAGTTTACCCAAAACAATGAAACTTCACCCAAAATATTGAAATTTTACCCACAACAATGAAACTTTACCCAAAACAATGAAACTTTACCCACAACAATGAGACTTTACCCACAACATTGAAACTTTTTCCACAACAATGAAACTTTACCCACAACAATGAAACTTTACCCAAAACAATGAAACTTTACCCAAAATAATGAAACTTTACCCAAAACAATGAAACTTTACCCACAACAATGAAACTTTACACAAAACAATAAAACTTTACCCAAAACAATGAAACTTTACCCAAAACAATGAAACTTTACTACAACAATGAAACTCTACCCAAAACAATGAAACTTTACCCACAACAATGAAACTTTACCCAAAACAATGAAATTTTACCCACAACAATGAAACTTTACCCAAAACAATGAAACTTTACCCACAACAATGAAACTCTACCCAAAACATTGAAACTTTACCCACAACAATGAGACTTTACCCACAACATTGAAACTTTTTCCACAACAATGAAATTTTACCCACAACAATGAAACTTTACCCAAAACAATGAAACTTTACCCAAAACAATGAAACTTTACCCAAAACAATGAAACTTTACACAAAACAATAAAACTTTACCCAAAACAATTAAAATTTACCCAAGACAATGAAAATTTACTCACAACAATGAACTTTACCCAAAAAATGAAACTTTACACCAAAACAATGAAACTTTACCCAAAACAATGAAATTTTACCCACAACAATGAAACTTTACCCAAAACAATAAACTTTACTCACAACAATGAACCATACCCAAAACAATGAAACTTTACCCAAAACATTGAAACGTTACCCACAACAATGAAACTTTACCCACAACAATGAAACTTTACCCACAACAATGAAACTTTACCCAAAACAATAAAACTTTACTCACAACAATGAAGTTTACCCAAAACAATGAAACTTTACCCAAAATATTGAAACGTTACCCACAACAATGAAACTTTACCCACAACAATGAAACTTTACCCACAACAATGAAACTTTACCCAAAACAATGAACTTTACCCACAACAATGAACTTTACCCAAAGCATTAAAACTTTACCCAAAGCATTAAAACTTTACCCAAAACAATGAAACTTCACTCACAACAATGAAACTTCACCAAAACAATGAAACTTTACCCGCAACAATGAAAACTTTATCCACAACAATGAAACTTTACCCACAACAATGAAACTTTACCCACAACAATGTAACTTTAATCACAACAATGAAATTTCATCCACAACAATGAATACTTTATCCACAACAATAAAACTTTACCCACAACAATGAATACTTTATCCACAACAATGAAACTTTATCCACAACAATGAAACTTTACTCATAACAATGAAACTTTACCCAAAACAATGAAACTTTACCCACAACGATGAAACTTTACCCACAACATTGAAATTTACCCCAAACAATGAAACTTCACCCAAAACAATGAAACTTTACCCACAACAATGAAACTTTACACAAAACAATAAAATTTACCCAAAACAATGAAACTTTACCCAAAACAATGAAACTTTACTACAACAATGAAACTTTACCCAAAACAATGAAACTTTACCCACAACAATGAAACTTTACCCAAAACAATGAAATTTTACCCACAACAATGAAACTTTACCCAAAACAATGAAACTTTACCCACAACAATGGAACTCTACCCAAAACATTGAAACTTTACCCACAACAATGAGACTTTACCCACAACATTGAAACTTTTTCCACAACAATGAAACTTTACCCACAACAATGAAACTTTACCCAAAACAATGAAACTCTACCCAAAACAATGAAACTTTACCGAAAACAATGAAACTTTACACAAAACAATAAAACTTTACCCAAAACAATTAAAATTTACCCAAGACAATGAAAATTTACTCACAACAATGAACCTTACCCAAAAAATGAAACTTTACACCAAAACAATGAAACTTTACCCAAAACAATGAAATTTTACCCACAACAATGAAACTTTACCCAAAACAATAAAACTTTACTCACAACAATGAACCTTACCCAAAACAATGAAACTTTACCCAAAACATTGAAACGTTACCCACAACAATGAAACTTTACCCAAAACAATGAACTTTACCCAAAACAATGAACTTTACCCTAAGCATTAAAACTTTACCCAAAAAATGAAACTTTACACCAAAACAATGAAACTTTACCCAAAACAATGATATTTTACCCACAACAATGAAACTTTACCCAAAACAATAAAACTTTACTCACAACAATGAATACTTTATCCACAACAATGAAACTTTACCCAAAATATTGAAACGTTACACACAACAATGAAACTTTACCCACAACAATGAAACTTTACCCGCAACAATGAATACTTTATCCACAACAATGAAACTTTACCCAAAACATTGAAATTTACCCCAAACAATGAAACTTTACCCAAAACAATGAAACTTTACCCACAACAATGAAACTTTACACAAACAATAAAACTTTACCCAAAACAATGAAACTTTACCCAAAACAATGAAACTTTACCCACAACAATGAAACTTTACCCAAAACAATGAACTTTACCCAAAGCAATGAAACTTTACCCACACAATGAAACTTCATCCACAACAATGAATACTTTATCCACAACAATGGAACTTTACCCACAACAATGAAACTTTACCCACAACAATGAAACTTTACCCACAACAATGAAACTTTTTTAACAACATTGAAACTTTACCTAAAACATTGAAACTTTACCCACAACAATGAAACTTTACCCACAACAATGAAACTTTGCTCATAACAATGAAACTATACCCAAAACAATGAACCTTTACTCACAACAATGAAACTTCATCCACAACAATGAATACTTTATCCACAACAATGAAACTTTACCCCCAACAATGAAAATTTTCCCACAACAATTAAAATTTACCCAAAACAATGAAAATTTACTCACAACAATGAACTTTACCCAAAAAATGAAACTTTACACCAAAATAATGAAACTTTACCCAAAACAATGAAATTTTACCCACAACAATGAAACTTTACCCAAAACAATAAAACTTTACTCACAACAATGAAGTTTACCCAAAACAATGAAACTTTACCCAAAATATTGAAACGTTACCCACAACAATGAAACTTTACCCACAACAATGAAACTTTACCCACAACAATGAAACTTTACCCAAAACAATGAACTTTACCCACAACAATGAACTTTACCCAAAGCATTAAAACTTTACCCAAAGCATTAAAACTTTACCCAAAACAATGAAACTTCACTCACAACAATGAAACTTCACCCAAAACAATAAAACTTTACCCGCAACAATGAATACTTTATCCACAACAATGAAACTTTACCCACAACAATGAAACTTTACCCACAACAATGTAACTTTAACCACAACAATGAAATTTCATCCACAACAATGAATACTTTATCCACAACAATGAAACTTTACCCACAACAATGAAACTTTACCCAAAACAATGAAATTTTACCCACAACAATGAAACTTTACCCAAAACAATGAAACTTTACCCACAACAATGAAACTCTACCCAAAACATTGAAACTTTACCCACAACAATGAGACTTTACCCACAACATTGAAACTATTTCCACAACAATGAAACTTTACCCACAACAATGTAACTTTAACCACAACAATGAAATTTCATCCACAACAATGAATACTTTATCCACAACAATGAAACTTTACCCACAACAATGAAACTTTACCCAAAACAATGAAAATTTACCCACAACAATGAAACTTTACCCAAAACAATGAAACTTTACCCACAACAATGAAACTCTACCCAAAACATTGAAACTTTACCCACAACAATGAGACTTTACCCACAACATTGAAACTATTTCCACAACAATGAAACTTTACCCACAACAATGAAACTTTACCCAAAACAATGAAACTTTACCCAAAACAATGACACTTTACCCAAAACAATGAAACTTTACACAAAACAATAAAACTTTACCCAAAACAATTAAAATTTACCCAAGACAATGAAAATTTACTCACAACAATGAACTTTACCCAAAAAATGAAACTTTACACCAAAACAATGAAACTTTACCCAAAACAATGAAATTTTACCCACAACAATGAAACTTTACTCAAAACAATAAAACTTTACTCACAACAATGAACCTTACCCAAAACAATGAAACTTTACACAAAACATTGAAACGTTACCCACAACAATGAAACTTTACCCACAACAATGAAACTTTACCCACAACAATGAAACTTTACCCACAACAATGAAACTTTACCCAAAAAATGAACTTTACCCACAACAATGAACTTTACCCAAAGCATTAAAACTTTACCCAAAAAATGAAACTTTACACCAAAACAATGAAACCTTACCCAAAACAATGAAATTTTACCCACAACAATGAAACTTTACCCAAAACAATAAAACTTTACTCACAACAATGAAGTTTACCCAAAACAATAAAACTTTACTCAAAATATTAAAACGTTACCCACAACAATGAAACTTTACCCACAACAATGAAACTTTACCCGCAACAATGAATACTTTATCCACAACAATGAAACTTTATCCACAACAATAAAACTTTACTCATAACAATGAAACTTTACCCAAAACAATGAAACTTTACCCACAACAATGAAACTTTACCCAAAACATTGAAATTTACTCCAAACAATGAAACTTTACCCAAAACAATGAAAATTTACCCACAACAATGAAACTTTACACAAACAATAAAACTTTACCCAAAACAATGAAACTTTACCCAAAACAATGAAACTTTACCCACAACAATGAAACTTTACCCAAAACAATGAACTTTACCCAAAGCAATGAAACTTTACCCACACAATGAAACTTCATCCACAACAATGAATACTTTATCCACAACAATGGAACTTTACCCACAACAATGAAACTTTACCCACAACAATGAAACTTTACCCACAACAATGAAACTTTTTTTCACAACATTGAAACTTTACCTAAAACATTGAAACTTTACCCACAACAATGAAACTTTACCCACAACAATGAAACTTTGCTCATAACAATGAAACTATACCCAAAACAATGAACCTTTACTCACAACAATGAAACTTCATCCACAACAATGAATACTTTATCCACAACAATGAAACTTTACCCACAACAATGAAACTTTTTTTCACAACATTGAAACTTTACCTAAAACATTGAAACTTTACCCACAACAATGAAACTTTACCCACAACAATGAAACTTTGCTCATAACAATGAAACTTCATCCACAAAAATGAATACTTTATCCACAACAATGAACCTTACCCACAACAATGAAACTTTGCCCAAAACAATGAAACTTTACCCAAAACAATGAAACTTTATCCACAACAATTAAACTTTACCCCCAACAATGAAACTTTCCCACAACAATTAAAATTTACCCAAAACAATGAAAATTTACTCACAACAATGAACTTTACCCAAAAAATGAAACTTTACACCAAAATAATGAAACTTTACCCAAAACAATGAAATTTTACCCAGACAATGAAACTTTACCCAAAACAATAAAACTTTACTCACAACAATGAAGTTTACCCAAAACAATGAAACTTTACCCAAAATATTGAAACGTTACCCACAACAATGAAACTTTACCCACAACAATGAAACATTACCCACAACAATGAAACTTTACCCAAAACAATGAACTTTACCCAAAACAATGAAACTTTACCCACAACAATGAAACTTTACACAAAACAATAAAACTTTACCCAAAACAATGAAACTTTACCCACAACAATGAAACTTTACCCAAAACAATGAAACTTTACCCACAACAATGAAACTTTACCCAAAACAATGATACTTTACCCACAACAATGAAACTCTACCCAAAACATTGAAACTTTACCCACAACAATGAAACTTTACCCACAACATTGAAACTTTTTCCACAACGATGAAACTTTACCCACAACAATGAAACTTTACCCAAAACAATGAAACTTTACCCAAAACAATGAAACTTTACCCAAAACAATGAAATTTTATTCACAACAATGAAACTTTACCCACAACAATGAAACTTTTCCCACAACAATTAAAATTTACCCAAGACAATGAAAATTTACTCACAACAATGAACTTTACCCAAAAAATGAAACTTTACACCAAAACAATGAAACTTTACCCAAAACAATGAAATTTTACCCACAACAATGAAACTTTACCCAAAACAATAAAACTTTACTCACAACAATGAACCCTACCCACAACAATGAAACTTTGCCCAAAACAATGAAACTTTACCCAAAACAATGAAACTTTATCCACAACGATGAAACTTTACCCCCAACAATGAAACTTTTCCCACAACAATTAAAATTTACCCAAAACAATGAAAATTTACTCACAACAATGAACTTTACCCAAAAAATGAAAGTGCACACCAAAATAATGAAACTTTACCCAAAACAATGAAATTTTACCCACAACAATGAAACTTTACCCAAAACAATAAAACTTTACTCACAACAATGAAGTTTACCCAAAACAATGAAACTTTACCCAAAATATTGAAACGTTACCCACAACAATGAAACTTTACCCACAACAATGAAACTTTACCCACAACAATGAAACTTTACCCAAAACAATGAACTTTACCCACAACAATGAACTTTACCTAAAGCAATAAAACTTTACCCAAAGCATTAAAACTTTACCCAAAAAAATGAAACTTCACTCACAACAAAGAAACTTCACCCAAAACAATGAAACTTTACCCGCAACAATGAATACTTTATCCACAAAAATGAAACTTCACCCACAACAATGAAACTTTACCCACAACAATGTAACTTTAACGACAACAATGAAATTTCATCCACAACAATGAATACTTTATCCACAACAATAAAACTTTACCACAACAATGAATACTTTATCCACAACAATGAAACTTTATCCACAACAATGAAACTTTACTCATAACAATGAAACTTTACCCAAAACAATGAAACTTTACCCACAACGATGAAACTTTACCCACAACATTGAAATTTACCCCAAACAATGAAACTTTACCCAAAACAATGAAACTTTACCCACAACAATGAAACTTTACACAAAACAATAAAACTTTACCCAAAACAATGAAACTTTACCCAAAACAATGAAACTTTACCCACAACAATGAAACTTTACCCAAAACAATGAAACTTTACCCACAAAAATGAAACTTTACCCAAAACAATGAACTTTACCCACAACATTGAAACTCTACCCAAAACATTGACACTTTACCCACAACAATTGGACTTTACCCACAACATTAAAACTTTTTCCACAACAATGAATACTTTATCCACAACAATGAAACTTTATCCACAACAATGAAACTTTACTCATAACAATGAAACTTTACCCAAAACAATGAAACTTTACCCACAACAATGAAACTTTACCCAAAACAATAAAACTTTACTCACAACAATGAAGTTTACCCAAAACAATGAAACTTCACCCAAAATATTGAAATTTTACCCACAACAATGAAACTTTACCCAAAACAATGAAACTTTACCCACAACAATGAGACTTTACCCACAACAATGAAACTTTACACAAAACAATAAAACTTTACCCAAAACAATGAAACTTTACCCAAAACAATGAAACTTTACTACAACAATGAAACTCTACCCAAAACAATGAAACTTTACCCAACACA